>JASVER010000070.1:2362578-2407304 GCA_030449065.1 Oceanodroma leucorhoa
AGTGTGTTATCAACATTCTTCTTACACTAAATCCAAAACATAGCACTATACCAACTACTAGAAAGAAAATTAATTCCACCCCAGCCAAAACCAGGACAGTGGCTTTACTTCTGTATCTACCTTGCTGTTCCATAAATATAAAAGGTGGTTAATATATGGGCCAATTGAAAAACAAAAAAGGTGCTAACAAAGAAACTTTGCACTTTTAGACAGCAGTTGATTAGTTGGCTAAAATCAGGCATTCGTCAGCTCTCAAATACTTTTGAAAAGGAAACTGATATACATCAAACACCTCAGCTGTATGAATATGGAGGTTTTTGTATGGTTTGTTTTGCTTCTGCAAAAAACGAACACAACTGTTAAGTTTCACAATATTATTTTATTTTTCTGTAGCATATTACATCAGACAGCTACATTCCATGCCTTGCTGATCTCTGCAAAGCCCTCTGGGAAGTCATGCTCAGTTACTACCGAACGATGCAGTGGCATGAGAATCATGACCAAGATGAGGCAGCAGCTGTATCTTCTGGTAAGAAACTGTTCTGGAAACAAAACTTCTGATATTTCAAAATAACTTTTCTTATGCTCAAGTTGTTAATTTGTGTGTCGGTACCTTTGTGGTCTTGACTCAGTGCCACTGCATTATTGCTTATAGTGTGCAGTAAGGACTTAAATGCTCACTGGATTTTTGTAGTCTTCAGTATAAGGTTCATTTTTTAATGACTATGTGTATGTGCCTCTATTACAGATATAAACAGTTTTATTTTAAACAGTGCTTATTATTGAGTTGGAAGTCAGCTGTGGTAGATGACTACAAAATCTGAGGATTTTTCCCTTTAATACAGGACTAATGTGAAATTTCAGATTTTTTGATCAATGTTGAAATTTTTACTGCCTATTAAGCTTAGTGGGTAGGGGTACTGGATTGTGTACTAGGAAAGGTGACTGAAACAATAGGGAATGAATCTGTTGTACATCTGTCGTCGTGATTTTCAGGAAATCCAATTTCCTGAATGTTGTATGTCATCTATACTAGGGAATCTGTCATAAGATACGGTCACGATTTCCTTGATACAGGGAAAGGCAAACATTTCAGCTTAAAGTATAATTTTAGTTTTCTTTTGTTGTTGTTCTAGTTTGTGTTTTTAGGACAGAAGCACAAAACCTTCGTCTCTTGTCTGTCTAAGTCCTCCTAAGTATATTTTGCTGGACATATTCTAAATTAATATAAAATGCCTGAAGACAGACTTATTTCCCCAGTAACCCAAGATGCTTGTGTTTGGCAGAGGGCAAAGTGTGAAATCTACAGTATTAAGATTTATGCAAAATTCCTATTTAGTTGAATCAGATAGGTCTGCCCTTTTCTTACTGAAAAGGAGGCTTCTGTCAAAGGACAAGGACTGTAGGATTGCTGCTAAAGTTATTCCTCCATGCCTGATTTCCATAAAACTTGTATCCTTTATGTTAGACAATAAGAAGAAAGGGAAAAAAATTGGAAATAGAAGAACAGATCTTGAAACACTGTGTTTTTGAAACACAAAAACACTACAGTGTATTTGAAATCCATCATTTCTTTCAAAAGCCAGATTTATTACAGATTTTAAGTCTTAAAAAGAATGAAACTTATGCTAATTAACATTGTCTTCCTACTTTAAATTTGAAAAATTAATGAATCCTTCCTGTATTATGTGGAATCTTAAAAAAATAAAAAAATATTTTTAAAATGTAGATGTGTTGAAACTATTATTTCAGATTAAAGTTTTTAAGTATATCAGAATTAAAATTCAGAGTTGCAATATTTAATTTTGAGATGCACCATGTGAAGAAAGATTCTGAAGTTTTGCGTGAATTGCCCATTCTCAATAATATTTACTTTTAAATTTAATATAACTTCAGATAATTACATTCCCTTCTCTTGTTTTCATTTTCTTGTGATCTTTGCATGTGTAAAATAAAGCAGGTATCATAAAGAGTTTATGGCATGGAAAAATTATCACAGTAGACTAGTTGCTCAGCTCCAGATGTAATTTTAAAAATAGTTCCCCTTAGTGTGGTTACTTGTGATATTCCGAAGAAACACGCCCATTTGCACTGCCAAACCTTTTAAAGGAACCATTAAGCCTAAAAAAGTAATATATTCAGTCACATGAGTAATTTTAAAGGCAGTGCTTTTTAAATGCGTGCCAGAGTGTTTTGGTATGTTTCCTACTAATCCACTAAATCTTCCATCACTCAGTTTTCAAGTTTCTGGAGACTTTGTGGCTTAGCTGTAATGTACAACTAGAATATATTTGAGCTACTGAGTCACTTTTTCAAATACCTCAGCAATGATAAAGCACACAAAAGGGAATTTCACAAGTATAATTTAATTTCAAAGGGACTATAATTATCTACCAAATGTACATAATTATACAGTTTTCTAAAAGTCACTGCTCATGCTGTAGTAGTTATTAAACCTGTACATGGAAGTCTAATTCCATATTTATTGGTTTGATAGCTGTGATATGTGCTAAAGCCAAAGAGTAAAATTCCTGTAGAAAGGGCGGGTATGTCAGAAGGAAACATGGAGGCACTTCAGGAGATTATGCTAAAATTGTTCCCTCAATTAAACCCCATAGTCTGGAGCAATAGAAGGAGCAGTCTTAACTGTTGTATGTGTATCTGGCTTTTATCATTTTGAGAACCCAGTGTTTTTCTCTTGTTGTGACAGTTAATGTCAGCAGTCTTACAAAGTACCTTAAATGGGTCAAGGAACTCTTGGTCTTAGGGCACAAACCCAGCTATAGAAATGAGAAGCTGGACTTAGAAGACATGAATTACATAGCTCTTTCTATTTTAATAGTGAAGCCTATCCAAAAGAAGTTCTGCATGGATTATGGAAAGGAGGTTGCACTTCATCTAGATCGTGTGTCACGTATTTATGATTGTTATTGATGCCTGTTACAGATGTTAAAGTGTATTTTGCATAACTTGTAAATAATTACCCTGCGTTTCTGAGGAAGGAGGTGTGTCTGCTTTACATCATTAAATATTCTGCTTATTTGTGTTCTTAAAGTTAGTCTAGTTTGAGACTGAAGAGCAAAATGGAATAGAAAATACTTTCACAGCAGGATTTTTTTTTGTTTGGAACGTTTATAGGAGAGACTTTGAGATTGAGGCTTTTTTAAATTTTTTTCCCTAAAATTGAGTTCAGAATTTGCAGTTGTTCTGTCAGTTATAGTGTGGACTGGTCTTTCAGGATTACTTTATTTAAGATCAATTAAAAAAAAACTTACTTGGAATAAACTAAACAGAAACAGATAATTATCTCTAGATGGAAATGCAATCCTAAAAATTTTTAAAGCATGAGACATATTTTAGTACCTTTCATGAGGAAGGAAATACTAATGAGGTTTAGTTTGCTGAAGTGTTATAACAGAGTAGCAGTAAATCAGTGAAATGTACGGGATTCATAGTTCTATGAATCATGAATAATAACACTTAACTAATTGCTCTAATATACTGTTGGAAAGATAGAATTAAGTGTTCATATGTAGGACTTGTTTAATCATACTGAATATAAATATATGAATATATTAAATATATGAATATGTGAAATATACTGAATATGAGCCAGCAGTGTGCCCGGGTGGCCAAGAAGGCCAACAGCATCCTGGCCTGTGTCAGAAACAGTCTGGCCAGCAGAAGTAGGGAGGTGATCGTGCCCCTGTACTCGGCACTGGTGAGGCTGCACCTCGAATGCTGTGTTCAGTTTTGGGCCCCTCACTACAAGAAGGACATGGAGGTGCTGGAGCGTGTCCAGAGAAGGGCGACGAGGCTGGTGAAGGGTCTGGAGCACAGGTCTTATGAGGAGCGGCTGAGGGAGCTGGGGTTGTTTAGCCTGGAGAAGAGGAGGCTGAGGGGAGACCTTATCGCTCTCTACAGCCTCCTTTCAGGTAGTTGTAGAGAGGCGGGTGTCCATCTCTTCTCCCAAGTAACAAGCGAAAGGAGGAGAGGAAATGGCCTCAAGTTGCTCCAGGGGAGGTTTAGATTGGATATTAGGAAAAATTTCTTCACCGAAAGAGTTGTCAAGCATTGGAACAGGCTGCCCAGGGAAGTGGTGGAGTCACCATCCCTGGAGGTATTTAAAAGACCTGTAGATGTGGCCCATAGGGACATGGTTTAGTGGGCATGGTGGTGTTGGGTTGACGGTTGGACTTGATGATCTTAGAGGTCTTTTCCAAACTTAATGATTCTATGATTCTATAAAATTAGTCAATTAAAAATATCAACTCCATAGCATGAAATGAGTTCTATGTCACATTTAATGAACTGCTACTTATTCTGTGATTTTGTTGTTCATATAGTAAACAGTAAATTGCTGTGATATGGCTTTTCATCCCTGAAAATAAACTGCTTCCTGAAAAATTTTCCATTGCACTGTTGGTCATGGTCAAAGCATTGTTTGTGTTTGTAGTATAGAAACAAAGAAAAAATGAGTTTTAAAGGGACCTGTGCAGGTCATTTTGTTTTCCCTGCTCAAAGCAGAGTGAACTTCAAAGCCATATTGGTTTGTGCGGGGCCCTGTCTGGTTCAGCTGGGTTTTCACATTTCATAAAACTTACTGTGACATTGATATAATTCACATGTATTCCTGAGACACTAATTTAACAGAAGAATTGAAACTGAGCAGCAAAATCATCACTATAGCGTTTAAAATCCTGATTTCGCAAGTATAATCCTAGTGGTAAAAGTTGGTAACAACTGTAATAGCTGTAATAGTTTCACTGAAAAGCAAGAAGAAAATGATGTAAGATGTAAATTTAATTTCAGCCATTTTAAGTTTCGAAACATTCAGTTTATAATACTGCATAAATTCTGTGCAAGACCTGCTTGGTATTCAAAGAATGAAGCTAGAGGACAGTGATTTGGTTGATTATTTTTTCTTTTCTTTTTTTTTTATTTTATTCTTTTTTTCCTGGCTGTCTAGCAAGGATTAAACAAAAACCTTTTGTTATGACTGAAGGCTGCCTTTATGAATTTTAAAGAAATACTGAGATTGCCAGAGAGAATATTGCATGGATTTTTAGTGAACAATAGCATCCATATGACTCTGTCTGTCCAACCATTCCTTCATAAATGGCAGTTTGTGAGGACAAGGGCTATGGTCTTAGTCTTGAGAACAGGTCAAAGATAATGCCTCGTTTAGGCTTGGCTTTACTCTGCAGAAGTGTAGAAGAGAGGAGGTTGCAGAAACTTCTAAAGAGCGTGCTGTGACTAAGATAGCTGGTTTTGTTTACTCATATAGTCAGAGAAAGGATAAATCCACTTAGTGTTTCTCTAGTTGGGTTATTCTTTCTGTTTATATTTTGTTTCATCTTCCATGATAAATCACTTTTGAAATGCATTTGCCAGAATTATTGCTTTCAGGAGAAGAGGAGCATATTTAGGTACAGTTACTAAATTATAATTTACGAATACAGTTGGTAGTATTTGTTTTATGATTTTTCTTCCATAAGGAAAATTTTCTTTGAGTGCCCTGCAACAGTAGATATGGTATGGAATTATGTTTGAATCTTGTTTTCACATCAAGCAGCCTTTTATCTTCTCATTTTGAGTAATTACGGTAAATTCTCAGTCCACCTGCAAAAGAAGTCTCAATGACTTTAAAGAGGAGACAGTTGAACACAACTTTGCAGTCTTGGAAGAAATGAATATAAGCCCAAATGCCATAATATGTTTTATTATGTTTTTAATTGTGAGGAGGAGTTATTCAATTAGAAGTACCAGAGCTTTTACATTCTGGCTGCATATAGTATTGTACTGGTTCTGTATTCTTGAGGTCTAGCCTCATGGATAGACTAATTTTCACTTAACTGGCTTGAAGATTCTTCTTGGTAGTGTTCATATGTTCACCATCGTAATCCCTAGGTCACAGATGAAGCTCCCTCAGTGTTTGATAAGGATCATAATTTAATAACATATCCAGACACACCAAATAGCTCCACTTGAACGAAATTAACCAACGCCAGCATCCTTCTCAGTAACCATATTCCCCACATTTGCTTAATTTAAATGGAGTTACAGATGTTGAAGGTTTCATATTTTTGTTATTGCTATTATGCTTATATAAGCATTCATATAATATGTAATACATATAGTTAGAATAAATTTTATTTTTTTGTATTTACATGGGAAATGCAAATAGTTCTTGTTCTGAGAAACGTACTCTGAAAAAGTTCAAAGCAGAAAACAGATGGTTGATGGGGAGAAGGAAAATGCATATCATGCTCTTCTACTTAGAGGAGTCTGGCCTAGGACAGAGAGTATGAGACACTGGTAAGTGCTAATTGGGATTAGTTATTGTTACAGAAGGAAACTCTGCTCACTTGACAGCAAGCACTGGATGATCTGAAGAAAATATGGTCAGAACATGGTCAGACTCTGCTGTCCTCTTTTGTATTTTGGTTTACTTGAATTGTCAGTATCTGATACCAGTCATAACCATTCTTGTTCTATGCATGACTCTTTGCTTCCTCCTCTTAAATATGTGGTAGTCCAGACAATGCTGCAGAGGTCTGTTCTGCACACATCTGAAAAGGTTGATTAAAGTCTGGTATCCGGCCTCCCATTCCTTAATGGGCTCATTAGTAAGGTACTCATGGTATTTACACGATATTCATCACCACCCATAATGACTAAGGCAGAAGTTTAATTATGGGTAGAAAACTAGGATACATTTCAAGGCTTTTGGAAATATCTACAATTCCTTTCACCTTCAGTTTCAGATGGCAACAATGTGATTGGAACTGAAGAGAACAGTTTTGACCGCAGCTATGTAAAAAAGAAATTGGAACATGGGCTTTCACGAATATGGCAGGTATGTTTTTTGATTTTTTCCTAAACATTTATCTCCCCCAGTATTAATTTCAGTTATATTTATACTGGTCTTAAAGAAATCTCTCCAGGGATTATTTTTTTTTTCAGTGATATGTTTTGAGCTAAATATATCAAAACTATGGAAATTTTAATTTCTGTGACTCAGTTACTACTTGGTCGCTATGCTCACAAACTCAGTCAAGATACCAAAACATAGTAACATGACTTTCAGCCTGATTCCACTTCTCCCAAACTGTGTGCTGCCCCACAATCTATTTTCTTCTCATGTGCTTTTCTTTGTTAGCACAGTCATACTGATTTATGTTTCTGATATAACCATAGCTATGGAGAACCTGAAGTCTTGTGAACCTGCCTGGTTTCACAGTATTCCTGGGCTGACTGCTGGATCAGTTTGATGTGCAGTGAGACCCCAAATGTATGATGAAAAAGCTGTAAACCTTTTACATGGCTGAATTGTAATCCAGAGCTCTGTTTTTGCAGTGACAATAAAGCATCTAGGATTGACCTTGTGTTATAGAGTGTTAAAGAAACTGATTATAATATTATTTTAGAAAGTCAATAAAATTGACTTTCTAAATTTGAAATTAATTTCTAAATTCAGATTACAGAAAATGGAGTTCTACTCTAAATCTCAAAAAGAAGTTATACGTGCAAAGAAACCAAAAAGTGCTAATGAACCAGGCATCTGAGCCTTCACCTTTTTGTCTTTAGTGTATTAAATATACAAAAACTTGTTTGTGTTTTGTAGGATGTTCAACTGAAAGTGAAAACATACCTTCTGGGAACGGATCTGTCTAACTTCAAATATGACGACTTCATATTTGTACTTGATGTTATCAGCAGGTATACTGATGTGGTCATAAGACCACTTAATACATGTGCACAAACTTGAACTCTGATAAGACAGCACAGTTAATTAAGGCCAATATTTACATTTTGATGCCAACTTTGTTCATATGTACTGATCGTTTGAAGAGCACTTCTTTATGTGGGAGTTTATGAGGATGTGCTTGGGAGAGGTAGCATAAATTGCTTTGCTGCTCAAGTAGTGCTTAAGTGCGATATGATTTCAGAATTGTCCACCTTTAAGATTTCAGATGTGCAGATTTGACAATTTTGATGTTTCTAAAAGCTTATAGAGGGACTCTCAGTCAAGAGCAGTAAAATACTGTGGTACCACAAACCTGTACAGTATTATGTCCTTCTGTTTTGGTAATAAAATGACAGATTCAGACTGTGAGCTGTACAGTTTGCTCTGCGTAATGGGATCTCGAAAAGACATTTATTTTGCTTGTGGCTCTTTGTCTCTGTGTGTATGGGACATTATGATAGGATTTGGACGGAAATGAGACATGGACTTCTGGGGAATGAGTGAAGTGTTTGCAACTCAATATTGGTGCTCTGCTTTTACGGAGATACATGTATGCTCATGTTAATGATTGAGGCTTGTAATTCAGGTTGGAACAGCAGTATTAATAAATCAATAAATATTTCTAAACTTTATTTTATTGTTATAGGCTGATGCAAGTTGGAGAAGAATTTTGTGGCAGTAAGTCTGAAGTTTTGCAAGAATCTATCCGAAAACAAAGTGTTAACTATTTCAAAACATACCACAGGTGAGACAACAGTATGTGCAGTGGATGAATCTAATGGCATTTATTTTTGTTGGGTTTAACTTCACATGCGTTCCAAAGGAATTCCACTGCATAATGTTCCTGAATTGGGGTTGACAGATAGTGGAATGTTTCACGATGAGAATAGGGCTCTGAACCCGGGAGAAAGAGAGAGGGTCGAGAAGCCTTTGCTTCCACCATGGTTGTGGAAAACTAGTTCTGCAGCAGGCAAGCCAGATAAAGATGAAAAACTTCTTACGTAGAATTTTCAGGAGTTTTTCAGGCTGCCTCTTAGGCTGTTCTCCTGAGGATGAATGCCTCTGAAGTCCATACTTCGTAGCAAAATTGTTACTTCTTTTTCTATGCCATTACATAAAAAGAACTGATCATGTGTGGCTATGAAATGTTTTTTTCAATATGCAATTTTGTCTTACATCACATGAGATGTTTAGAACTGAGTCCATCCTTTTGAGTCATGTTTTCATAGTTTTTTCATTAGCAGTATCTAATTATGTTTCAGTCAACTCTACTGTCGTATCTGAGGCCAGTCATATGTGCTGTCACGTGCAGGCAGTCTCTGGCCTCAGGTATGATATATGGCTATGACAGCCTCAAGACTTGTCTGTCTGTTTGTTTTAATTGTCTTGATTTCCCAAATGTTTTGGTTTGGATGATTGACAACTCTTCCATTCTAGTTATCTAGCATTTATCTTCTTTCTGGGTGTAAAATGCTAGGAAGATATGAGGAGAAATACAGCGTTCCTTGCTCTAAGAAACTCTTACTTTCCCAGTCTTGATCTGTTGTCCTCTATTGTATGGGAGCTGTCATACAACTAATACATCCAAACCCATTTGGTCTGAGACTTTCTGCCTCTAATCCATAAAGTATGAAAATTATGACAGGAGAACATGAGACAATGTCTAAATTCAGAAGCTGAGAACGTGCTTTGGAATTTCTTCCAGCTTTCGGAGTTTGTAGCTAGGATTTCTTTCCAGACATTTGATGAAGAACTCAGTTCCAGTTGTCTGAAAAGCTTGAGCCTTAATCAGATGCACGTTATGTCTTGTCAGTTGATGAGTTGATTAAGATGCCATGCCACCTATCTTTATTTCTTGAAAGCATTTCTGAACCGTGAACTGATTTGGAAACTGAGCTTGCCGTTCTAGGTTCAGAAGAGCTGTTTTGGTCTACCTAACTGTCTTTTACTACATGGACTTACCACATAATACCTTATTTGATTAAGTAAATATCATTTTGACCATTATGGTTTTGCTTATGTTTAAAGGACCTACTTAACAGCTTAGGGAATAAGAGACTAATTTTCTGAATTATCTTCGAGTAAAATAAAGGTTAAGGAACATTGATGGAATATGTATAGAAATAATAATTTTTTTGAAATAACTTGTGTTTTTTATTAAGGTAATGTTTTGTGTAATTCTTGTGAAAATAAAAGGAAATACTTATTGATGTGACTCAAATTATGTGAACCTTTTAATACTTTTTACATGTTTTATGCTGTGTGGGTATTGTGAAGATTAATTGGCTGATGTTTTCATCCTCAGAAGGAAAAATACAAAAAACCCTCTATCCCAGCTATATCCCTCAGGTTCATTTATATAAACGCTTCAAGCATCTTGCCTTTTCAGATCATGCTAATGTGTCTTTCACTCCCCTTGTGTATTTAACTGGAGGGGAAAAAAAAAAAGGCAGCTAGTGCTTTTAAGGATTCATTAGTACATAAAAGCTACATGGAGCTGAAATGCTCAGAGTCCAGGAGTAATCAGTTCTTTGATTATGTAATTTGACATATGTGGCCTCCTGGGCGGTGTGGTGTTTTAGAGAACTGCCAACATAGAGGAAGCATTTAAAGGAACTGGTCATGCCATTCAAAAAGCGTAGAAGAGCAGTGTAATACTAGAGCATACATGAAGCCTTTTTTGGGTAAAAATTAATTATTTTGAAAAATAAGAATGGCCTTTTGGCAGAGCACATCAATAAGGTGATTTTTGGAATGCAATTTACTTTTTGTTCTGATAGTTTGTGAAAAGGTATGTCTGGTCACTAAAGCTTTTCAGAGAACAAATGCATGCGACCTTCCATGTGTGCCACTTTCTAGACTTGTATGCTGGTGAAAATGAAGAGCATTTGTTCAAGTACTTTTCAGTGCCTGCCTTTCAGCTTTAAAATGGTACAAAAACTGGTGCTGTGTGGCTTTTAAATGTTTGCTTTTCTATGACTTTTTCTCCTCAGTCTTCCTCTCAAAGAATTTTAATCTGTAACTGATTTTCACAGTATCTCTATCTGTTGTTTCTATTGGCTTTACTGCGAGAAGATCTGCAAGCTACTTGAGGGTACCTGAGGGTACTCAGTGCCTTGAAAATAGCACTTGAAGTCTATTTGCATTTAACTGGTGAATTTAAATAGACACGGCAAACTGTAGTCATAATTCAACACATTGCTCACCTCGTTGAGGCAAGAAAATCTTAATTTTACTGGTGATTATAGTTTGTTATTGAAACAGTGGTATTTCTAGAATATTTTAGTGCCTAATTAGAAACCCAGTGCATAATTTACCAACTGCTACTTGTTAAGCAAAACAATATACCATATATTAAGAAGAAAAAATACAGCAATGTGACTTCAATAAGCACTCATTGCTGTCTTTTCCTGTATTAGTTCCTGCTTTTGTGGCAAAAAGATTTTCTTTAATAAAGATATTTCTGCTTATGGCTGAATGGAGGCTTTTCTAATGATTGAAAACATAACAGAAACAATGCAGAGATGTAATAGCTTGATTACTTTTCCCTAATACGTTTTCTATATTAGTACCAAGGTAAAGTTAAGCTATGAAGAAAAATATACTTTAGGAGATTAATAGCCATTTAACTTTTTTTCTTCTCTGAAAAGTTGAGATGTCTGTATGACATTAGTTCTTTCCACTTCCCTTTGCTACCTGTTGGCTTCAGTGTGTTTGAAAGAAGCATCTATCTTGTGTGGGCTCACAGGAGCTGTTGTACTACTAATAGAGTGTTTGTATATATTATATTGTTTTCTACAGTTTACATAGTTTTACTATGCAGTATTACTGCATAATCGTAGATGTTCCTCTATGCTTTCTAATGGTTTTGACAAAAAAATTTGTTTCCAAATTTTGGAGATTGACATTCTTTGAGAATTTTTCCAGAGGTGTCATAAAACATACATTGTTAGTAGCTACAGCTTTAAGGTGGTCTGTCAGTTGAAAGAATGAGTTAAATATTTGTTTTCAAGTGTGACTTTTTATACGGTATTTGAAGGTGTTTTTCAATGCATAAGTTAAATAATTGTTTACTTCCTGATTTACTCTTGCTGACAATTAAGAGTATTCATTTGTTGTATTTCAGAACCCGTCTTGAAGAATTAAGAATGTTTTTGGAGAATGAGACCTGGGAACTTTGTCCTGTTAAATCAAGCTTTAGTATTCTGCAGCTTCATGTACGTTCTATGAATAACACATACAAATGTATTAATACTTTAATAGCTAAGAGTCCAGGTGTTCTGAGAAGTAGTAAAGTTCATGAACTACTGTGCAAATGTTTTTAATGGCTGCTAAAACCCCCTAAATTTCACTTCCTGATACTGGAAACTTAAGATTCAAACGCTTTTAAAATAGTAGTGTTCCTGTTTCAGGCAGGTAGAGGTTTACAGAAGATGCTAGAGTTGTAAGCATAATGTTAGCCTTTATTTTTCATGGTTTAATGTGCTGTTAATATGTCAGTTTTCCATTTCTAAATTATTAATCTGAGAGTAAGATGCTAAAAGATGAGTGCCTGGAAGTAGTCACATGAGCGCTCACTAGCTTTTACCAATTTTTGGCATCTATTTCTGGAAACATAGGTCATACTGGCTCATTTGGAAAGGAAAAAGAAGTTAATTCTTCTGTGGTGAAGTCCAACTGAAAACAAGTAATTGATGTGCTCACCTGCTGTCCTAAAGTGATTTTTGTGAAGTTTAGCATGTGGTGGGTGAATTTTACCTGTTTTGCCAAATGAAATGTGGGTGCCTATGATTGAAGTATCACTAAAGTGCAAAAATAGGTATAGCTGAGCCATCTCAAGCAAAAGATAATTTTGCAGCTTCTGTAGAGTTAACTGTAAAAGTAAGCAAGAGGCTACTGAGGCAGTAATAGCATGGATGGAAAAGGAATGAGGACCGTCAGTGGCATCCGGTAGCAAAAGAAATAATATTTTTAATAGAGAAATGGGATTATAAATCCATACATACTGCTCAAGGGACTGGAGCAGCAGAAAATGGCAGAAAGTAACTGATTCATTTAAACAAACAGAAATCTAACATTGCAGTCCTCTTAGCTGCATATGTTTTAATCTTTAAACCTTTAGGTAAATGATAATGTATATTTTGCCATTTATGAAGATCAATAGCTAGAGTTTAATAGATAAAAATGAGATGTTAACTGAGATAAGTCAAGGTTTTTAGAAAAAGATGTCTGAAATCATACCTTATGTGCCCTGCTTAGTCCATATATTTGCAAAAGTCTGTGCACTCACCCAGTCATCAGAAACTTCATGTGCAATGGGTTTGAAAAGTAACAAATTTTGAAAAGAACTTTTTAAAAATAAACTATTAAGGAAAAAAAATTCAGCTTTAGTAAATTACTAGGTAACTTGTGTAAAGAAAACAACATTTTTTAATAGACTTTAGGTCTTGTTTTATCTCCTAATTTCTGTGGAATAAAAAAAATCCGCTGAGTTTTCACCTAATTCTGGACAGCAAATACTTTCAGAATGCAGGAGATGTATTACATGTCGTAGCCAAAAACTGCTAAAATTAGAAAGATGAGCAGTATAAGATTGGCAATTTCAAGGTTAACTTGAGCCAGCATGAAAAGCATGTTTAAATAAGCAGCAAGCTTTGGCTGAAATTTTCATATCAGGTTAATTGTCCACAAGTTTGTTGTTGTGCTCTGTTTTTATGGAACTGGAGTCTTAATAATACTGAAACTGTCTTGTTGGTGATTAAAATTGTACTTTATTTCTATTAATAGGAATTTAAGTTCATGGAGCAGTCACGTTCCCCATCTGTGTCACCTAGTAAGCAGCCTGCTTCAGCAATTTCCACAACAGTAACGTTATTTGAGCAGTACTGTAACGGAGGAAACCCATTTGAAATTCAGGCCGACAGCAAAGATGATGAGACAGAAGACGTGTTAGCTTCCAATGGGGTATGGAGTGTTTCAGGGAAAAAAAAAAAAAAGAAAAGCAAATCTTGCTGTCAGTAAATGATGATTTATTTTGTGTATCAATGATGGCAAAATGTCTTAGTACAAGGATCAATTAACTGCACTACTGTGTAAAATCTCAAGCCACTTTGCTCCTTTAATTAGGTAGGTTGCTTTGCTTTTAACAGTGCCAGAAAGCCAGGCATCCTGTTTAAAATTCAGTTTGTTTTGTAGTGGATCAATATTTTTTTTCCACTGAAGTCAAGTGTTGCTGAAGGCTAGCAAGACATGTTCCGCCAAAATTAGTATTTTTCCAGGGGGTTAAGTTAGCTTTCTTTGTGGAAGTAATTTTGTCATTTTAGGACTAGCTTTCTGGCTTCTTAGGAAAGAATCCTTGTGAGTTGCTCCTTCTGTTGTATTTGTTCACACCTACGTGATTTGCTATGGGTTATCTGATGTTTGTTAGGCAGTTTTTAGTTGTAATTTAAATGTTCAGAACACTCGCTGGGATCTACTATAAAACTGAACAATAATTGATGTATTTTTTTTCAGAATTCTGTCAAAATCTAGCAATGGTCAAATATGTTTTAGTATTAAACTTTGTACCATTCTCTTAAATGCTACATTAGCATATTTTTGTTAAAGCTTTTGCTCTTGTTTATCTCTTTGATGAATAATGTTTTCTTAGACTTTTTTTTGTGATAAGGTTGGGTTTAGTTCTTTTGTTTAAGGTTAGTTAATCCAGCCATCACGCTAGTGGCTTTCTGGTTTTCAGCTTTGTCTGTCTTTGCTTTCCCTGTGGAACTTCAGTTGAAAGCAGCTTGATCTGTATCTCACACATCTGAGTGTGATGCTGCAGTGTCTTTCCTTCTGTGGGTGATGCTGCAGTCTCTTTCCTATTGTGTCACTTGAAGAGAAAATACACTTGATTGGCATAAAATATTGTTGCGTTGTGCTTAAAGGAAGCTGCTGGAGGGCCAGTTTCCTGGTGGTAGTTCTCCCCCTGTCAAGTAATACAGCAGAACATATGTCCTGCCTTTTCATATCAGTAAACTGAGAAGAGTTGCATGGTTATCAGTTAGACTTGTATGTAGACACCAAATGAGCGTGTTAAACAAAGATGAATGCACTGCAGCAGGGCATGCTGAAAACTGCAGAATTCCATGGTGCTTTGTAGAAACCCACTCTGAAACAAAGCTTTTGGGGAATCTGGGCAGCCATTAGATATTTGCTAAAATGATCCTTAGTGACGTAAGGGTTAATGATGATACCAATAGTACTTTCGAGGTTTTCAAAATGAAAGCTCCCTCTGCTGAAGAGTTAATTTCAGACTTTTGTATATGTTTGAGAGTAGTTTTGCTTTTTAAAAGATTTTTCTGAAGAAAAAGGACTAGAAAATTAACTTAACTTTGGGTTTTTTGTTTGTTTTGTTTTTTTTTTTTCTCCAAGACAGCTTTCTTCTGAAGGTTTGACTCTGTAACAAATGTATAGAGCCATCATGACCTGCACTGTGAGTGCAGAAATACATCTCAAATCTTGCAGGATATTTTTTGCCACCATTTGCATGTAGAATAATTAGGAAGGTGTGAAATTATTTTCCAAAGATGATATTAACTGGAGCTACTGAGACTGGGTAACATCTCAGGAACAAAAAAGAATAATTGTTGGAACATGATTTCAGTCTCCTCTGATTCCTTGCAGGTCGCTGCTAGCAAATGAGTGCATACACTGTCCCATAGTTTTGTGCAGTGACCTGTAAGCAGAATACTTACACTTGTAGAAGGCTTGAATTGTCTTCATTTCTTGACTGTGGATAGTTGAGGAATTTTTCTTTCCATCTGCACACTTGTATGAGATATGAAAACTTTGCACACAGGTTAGAACAGAGCTGCTTTGTTCTTTCCATTTTTAACATTTTACCCTTCAGAATCTGTTTCTCCTAGCTCAAGTAAAATTTTAATGACATTGACTTCCTCTGCATTAAGCTTTTACTTCTATAATCATGAAATCATTTGATGAAAAAATTAGGTAGCAAATGCTGATTAACATGTTGGAGATACTGTTTTGTTGGCTTTTGCTAGCCTGAAGCGTCATACTGCTATCAATAATACTCTCTTCTGTCTTCAGTTGTATATATATATTTTTAATCCTTTTCTCCAGTGATGAACCTATTAGGAGAAGTAATAGAGCTTAAAGGCAAAATAAAAAAAAAAAGCTTTAGCTTTCTGTACAAATATAGTGTTTCAAGTACAAACTCTGCATGCAATGATAGTTACACAGGCATTGTCATATCTTGTGAGACCAGTGGTGGTTCTCCTACAGCATCCTGCTTCTGGTCGTGGTTAGCACAGACACTGCAGGCTCATGAGAGGTAATCGGTCCTGCAGGTCTTACTGGGACACTTTGTAACCTGCATGAGTTACGAAACGTAAATGTGTGGGATGGTTTTCCTCTCTGTATTCCAGAATTCTCTTGAGAAAAAGGCAAAGAGGCCACCCCCACCCCAGAACCATGTTCTTTATTGTAACGGAATAATAGTTAACCAGGAAGTTATCTATTATCTTTGTTGCCTTATTACCACAGGGAGTCAATGAATTCGACCATCTAATCAGTTTTATACTGGTTGTTCACTGCTGTCTAGTTTTTGAAGGTTTGTGAGGCTCAGTCCTAGCCAGAGCTGAAGCTACTTAAGACAGTAAGCATTAGTTTGTTAGTAAAAGATTGCCTCATGCTTTGCACGTAGGTGCTGCTATCGCTGCAAGCACCATGGCGGAGATGGGGTTCTAGTAAATCACTGTCAGGGTGCCGAATGCCTTCTCTGGTGGGGCTGAGAGCGGCTGCCTCAGCGGTTCAGCAGTGGCAGGCCATGGTCTTGGTGAAACAGGCTAGAAGGAGTCATGGTCCCACGAATTAGCAGGAGGCTGATGTGTTAACGCGTGTAGCAAAGTCCATGTTATGGTTTCCCTGTCTTTAATTTTGAACAGTGTCCCATTTGGTAGGCTTGCACATTGTCAGGGACTTTCAAGGCTGGCTGCACTGTCATCTTTTTCAAAGCTGTGTGCCAATTTATTGTTCTTTATTAGTGAAACCTTTGTATATTTTAAATAGTTTTAAATATTTTTTTTAACCTTAAATGTAGTGGTATTTGGCGAACCTAGGAATAGTGTATAGAACTAACTTTTTTTTTTTTTTTAACTAAAATGTAAAGTTAAGTTTCAGTTTGCTCAGTGTAATGTAAAATTAATTATGGAGGATGATGCTTTTGATGTTTCTTCCCTGCTTGTGGAAATCAGTTGTGGTGAATATTTTTTGTTTGACATGTTTCTAACAATGCTGTATATAAACAGGTTTATTCCCTACGGTAACTTGAGTTGAATGCATTGGAAAATGGGAACTAACTGCTTTTAATATTGAAAGATGTTAAGTAAATCTGAAGAATTGTACTGAAAGTGCGGACGAGGGTGTTCAAAAATACTAAGAAGGCACTTACTTGGTTTTCATCAGTGTATTTGGCTGTTAACTCAGTCACTGGAAGGATAAAATCCTTTCCAAAATCTTTGTGAGCCAGTGAAGTATTACGCACATTTACATAGCGAATTGAGGCACAGGATAGGTTAATTAACTTGTCAGTAGTTGCACAGGACATATAACCTGGCTGGTATTAGAATCAAGGTTTCTTGTGACCCAAGTGAGTGTAATCTCCAGGTGACCATCCTACCTTCCCTTTTCACATTTTTTATCTCCTCTCTCCATTACCAGCTGTTCCAAAGTGCTGACACATAGAAAGTACTCTTATTTAAAAAAAAAAAAAAAAAAAAGTTACACCTATTTGGTTATCCTTTACATAGAAACAGAAATAACTTGCTAAGATAAGGTGGGATAACATTTCTACAAAGGTTTTATGTTTCAGTTTCTTGACTGACGAGTTAAGGTGGAGGCACGTTTTAGCACTTAAAATTGAAATTATTTCAGATGGAGGTTGGAAAATTTTGTTTCCAGAGAATGCAGACATGTTTCCAGATATTTCAAGAAATGGCGTGACAAGGACATAAGGAGTTGCTTTACTTGTCAAATGATATGTAGGATGGTAAGAACTGTCAGGATTTCTTTTGAGAATTTTGAAGTCTTTTAACTGCTTAGTTGTTGCAGTTCTGGACAACCGAAAACAGGCCTCTGGATCCAGTCACCTCAGCTCTATATCTTGAGCTTCAGTGAGATGCTTTATGTCCCTTTTCCATAGCTCCCTAAAATATCTTTGTTGCAAATTTTGTAACACTCTTCAACTTTGATGAATCTTACCACTGTTCTGTGTTTGTTTGGGATAATTGCCTAAACACTTGTGAACTGATCGTTGCTACAAGATGTCTGAATTCCTTTTAGCACTTTAAAATTTTACTGCAAACTGCGTATTCAAAATGGGTTTATAAGGTCTCTTCAGGTTGAGGTCACTATTTAATAGTTGTGTTACTGCATACTTTAAAATGTAGATATTTTTATCTCATTAAATTCCAGCTCATTAATAACATGAAGTTGAGACTTAATAAAATATTTTTCCATGTAAAAAAAAATTCTCAAAACTCTCTTAATCTGTGAAGTTAAGACAGTTAATATGTCAACTGTCAGATTCATATATCAGTATGAATTGTAGTTAACAATTTGTAGTCAGTTTATCATTTTACTATCACTGGATTTTAATTGAATGGGCATGTCATTTATTATATATTAATGCATAGTAAGTGGTGGTAATTCTCCATGCTAATGTTCCAGCCAAGTTAGTTAAACTATGACTCTCTTTGTCCTTAATCAAGCCTGAATTCAGCTCATTTTTTAAATAAACTGAGCTGCTTTCATTATAGCTTTCCTTTGTCTGAAATGTTCATGAGGCAGAAATTTTACCTGTGAATGCTAATGATCAGAACATTTCTTTTTAGTCTGTGTCTCATACTACATTCTTTTTTCTATCTGAGCTGTTTTTCCTTTGAATTTGTTTGTACTCTGGACTTCCGGCTTTTGCAATATACTGCTTTCAGAGTGCTAGCCTGTAAAAACCATTGCCATGGAATTGCCATGCGTGACTGAAAAAATGTATTTCTTAATGCATTTTGGATGATTGAGAGACTGGCATTACCTTAGTGTATTTTTCTTGGTTTTACTCTCTGGAGAGCGGTCATATCATTCAAAACCCTGGCATTTCTTAAGGATCCTGAAACCAGACTTTGTCATGTGTGTCATTATTGACTCCTTGGATAAAATAGCTTCAGAGCAGTGTACATGTTAAGGAAAAGTTAAAAGGAAAAGTATTGTGGTCTCTCTTCAAGTGCAAGCGCATTCTGGAGCCTGATGGGTATGCTTAATGCTGTGATAGTTGTGTAGGTATTCAGGAAAAGGGTTATATCACAGAGCATCGAGTATTTGTTTTCCTTTAATCTTTTCTGGGTTAAGAAATTCACCTTGTAAAAAAATTTATTTCATTATTTATGAAGTGTCTAAAGCACCTATACTACAGAGCGACCTAGAACACTTGAAAAGGAAATTGACATTAATACTGCTTTTAATTGGAGTGAAAAAAGATTGCAAATTTCAGGTGTTTAAAAAAAAAAGAAAAAAAATCCCAATTGTACACTTTTAATATATATGTGTGGCTTCATAATTATAAAAACCATTTATTATCTGTGTTTGTGAATAGCATTTCTCACATAACTCATAGCAATAGTAATACACGTCTACCGTGGAAATCCTATATTGTATTATATATGCTGTAGCCTCTGTTGCTCATTTTCTCCAGACATCACTTGTTAGGCTCAAACCTTCCATCCTTGAAYTGAAAATAATTCTCTTGTGATCTTTGAAATGCAATTCAACAACTGAACAGAGTGAAACAGTTTTAAAAAATGGAAAGTGCAGTGTTTGGAGGCAATAGTTGTCTGTAACTACTCAAGTATCTTATTTTTCAAAAGATGCAATTAACATCAAATGTTGTTCCTCAGTATAAGAAGAAACATCTCAAGGCAGGTATACATGGTTAATTTATTTACGCATTCACATTTTTCGTAGGGTTATTCTGGAATAATTTGTGGCATTTGTGACAAATGAAGCAAATGGTGCATGAGGCTTTCATCCATCAAAGAGGAATTGTTTCACTGATAATTAGATAAATATTTCAAATATCAGGATCTTGTGCCTTTAACTAGATAAAGAATGCTGTATGTTTCAAAACAAAACTAAGAACCAGCACACACAAATAAATCCAAGCATGCCCCAAACACCTAATGAAGTTTTCTGAGAAAGCAAGGGGGAAAAAAAAGAAAATACCTTTAATCTGGGCCCCACTGATTTATTCCACTGATACAGTTGAGTTATATCATTAGAGTATTTCTTAGAATAATATAGTGCGCTGTGTTTTGGGGTTTTGTTGTAGTTTTTATTTTCCTCTATGAGGAAAGGTATAACAATTTGGGTTGCAGAATCCTGTTCCTTGCTTGCTCTGCAGTTTTTGTTTGTGCTCTGTACAATGCAAAGTTTGTATGTATAGAACATACAAATATATACAAAGTTACTTTTCTTGCTATTGATGTAGATAGAACAGCATACAGTTGAAGAAAATAAGTGCAGAAAAATTAGTGAGAAAAAAAATTACATGGTAATAATAGCCATGAGAAATACTTATATTTTTGCAGTAACATTTGACTGCTATTGTTTTCTTGAAATGTTTGTGCTCAGTCAAAATCACGTTGGTCTCTAACAGATTAAATGGTTGAAAGACTCTCTGGTAGAAATGTCTTTTGGAGTGCACCAAAATCAAGTTTACAGACAACTGCAAGTTGGTGTTGTTTCTTTTAAATAAATGTGTACAATATAAATAATTATTTTTGTGAAGCAATAGTTTAGTCCTTCTTGCATTAATAATTAAGGATTTTGTGGTGCCAGGTTTTTTTTGGTTTATTGCCACCGTATGGATACATTTTGAGGTTTTATTACTGTTTTTTCAGATTGTAAAGCAAATAGTAAAAGCTCAGATATGTGGGTACTTGGTACAGCAACAAGAAAGCAAAAAAAAAATATCAGTAGCTGGGAGAAATAGGATGATGCAAATAATTACTCTTAATCAACATCTGAGAATAGAAGTTTGTTTAGAAATGCACTTACAAATGGCTTTGTATAATTTGCCTGCTGCATTTTTAATGAACATTGTCAGCAGCCGTTCAACCAGCAAAGTTGTTTGTATCCTGATTGAGGTAAAAGCCAAGAAGTGGCCAAAATGCTACGTTAAATGAGTGACAATATTATAAGGAAAATAATGGTAGTCAATTTATTCTTTTTTTTTTTTTTTTTTTTAACAGTATGAATCAGATGAACAAGAAAAAAGTGCCTATCAAGAGTATGATAGCGACAGTGATGTTCCTGAAGAGTTGAAAAGAGATTATGTGGATGAGCAGACAGGAGATGCCCCTGTGAAAAGGTAAGTAGATTGTGTGAGTCCTTGGTCTCATTTACATGCTTTTCATCTCAGTACTCTAATTAGTTAATTTGCTGTTTAATCTATACTCTGTGACAATGGAATAATAATCAAATAATCTTTATGCTACCTGCACAGTTAGAAAGGCTCAGTACTTAGATTTCCAGAAGGGGGAGGAACATTAAACTGCTCATCATTATTGCAGAAAGAAACTTTGGAAAACAAGATTCTGAAGGAGGATAAAGGCTCCCTGAAGCAGGTAGTGGAAAACTGATTAGCAAGCGTTAGATTTTAACCAAAGTTTCTTGAAACTACCACTGCTGTTGTGCATACATGTAATTTCTGTTGTGTCAAAAGCAGTTGTTTGCAGACAAATGGCTTGAGGCTTAAGCTTCTACTTTTGCAGAACAAAAGTAAACTTTTACAGGTAATATAAAAAAAAATATACACACTCACATGTGTATATATATACATGAATATACACATTATATTTGATGAATATATATATATAAATGTTTATTTATATATTCATATAAACAAAAGCCAACTCTGTAGCCTTTAAAAGGATCTGAAATACAAATTTCTGTCTAGGACACTGTACTACTCAGACTTTGTGAAGCAGGCTAACATTATTTGTACGTAGAGGATTGCAGGAGAACTAGAAAGCCATCACTTGGGTCAAAGCAGAGGAATGTTTTTCTGCAAAATAACTCTTTAGGATAAAATATTATTAGCATGATTTCACAAGATACATCACATAAACTACTTCATTTCAAAGAAGTGATGGAGATATTGATAAAAATTACTTAATTGGAACAAACCACAGCCACTGTCCATAGCTTTGTGCTGTAAAATTGAAGCATTCTGAATTTTTGGAAGAATATAATTTTGAGGTATGGCAGCTGGCAGAAGGTTTCTTTTATAGAATCATAGAATATCTCGAGTTGGAAGCGGTCCATAAGGATCATCGAGTCCAACTCTCTGCTTCTCGTGGGACTACAGTTTATGAAAAATTTAATGTCTTTTTAGTTTCATCTTCCTGAAAATTGTTTCCATTTCCAGATAGTCATTTTCAGCTGTAGTTTACTAGTCTGCCCTGTTTTGTTGTGACTTGCATTGTTTTCATTTTCTTTACTTCATAAGCTATGAGCTTGAGTCAGAGTGGTTAAAATGATTGCTGAGGCCAGACGGAGGCCTGCAGAACTCAAGCCTTGGACTACAACTCAGAAACTCCTTTTCTAGCACAATTTTACATAAATTAGGCCAGGATTCTCTCTTTAAATGTTAGAATCCTAACCCAGTTATGCTTTGGCATAAATAAAATACTTCACTGGAAGACGTACTATCATGTGAAAGAAGCAGGGAAGAAAGATTTCTTTTCTACTAAATTTTATTTGTATGTCCTTGAATATAACAGGCAGTCACATTTGGTGTATTTTGTTTTGTTTCCTTGAAAGTGTTTCTCGAGAAACTTTGAGGAGCAGAAAGAGATCAGATTATAACCTCAATAAAGTGAATGCACCTATCCTAACAAACACTACGCTGAATGTAATAAGGCTTGTTGGTATGTAGAACAATTGCAGTTTGTTATATGTGTTTTTTATTTCAATGCAAACCTATGGATTATAGCAAATATGTTAAATGAATTTTAAAGCTTTTAAAAATATACCTAGTTGGGCTCTATTTCTACTCTTTGAAAATGTTAATAAAATAGAAATAAAGCACTAAACCAAAATATTTTTAATTAAATAGACAAATTTGGTTATATCTTGTGAGTTATTTTTACTTTAAAAATTAATCTGCATGCATATATTGGTTTTAACCAATAATGGTGAATTATTTGTCTAAAATACTGAATGCGTAAAACCAGTGGAGATAGAAAGGAAATAGATAAATGTTTTATGTTGCGACTGTGTCTTGGTGGATTAAATGCTTCATTTTAAAGTAGTATAGTTATAAAGGTAAGAACTTAAAGATTGGGGGTTTTTTGCCCTTTCATTACTTAAATTCTCACACCCAGAATAACTATTTTTACTACATGGTAGACAACTAGAAGAAAAGTGCCCTCCCATACTGGTAATTTCAGTAGTTGGAATGCATCCTAGTAATCCCCGGGGAGTTTAGGAAATCTCTCTCCTTGGAGGTGATAAATACGTGACTGGACAAGCCCCTGAGAAACCTCATCTCCTTAGACCTGCTCTGAGCAGGAGGTTGTACTAGATGACCTCTGGAGGTCCTTCCTAGCCAGAAGTTTTCTGTGAAAACACTCCTCTCTAGTTCTAGGTGTAATGGGATTGATTTTTTGTGATCATGACTTCCATTTGATTATCTAGATAATTGTACAATAGCAATTTTCTGCTACTGACTTTCATTTTATTTATAGAGAATGGGAAGTAAATTTGTCAGGTTAGGCAGATGAGAGAGGAATTCTGTACGTGTTATATTAATGAAGTTTGTCTTCAATGTTTATGTGCTTGGAAATGATTGTGGTACTTCAGAGTAAGCTATTTTTAAAAGAGACTACTCCGACAACTGGTTAGTACCTTTTGCTGTCTTACAGGGCAGCATACAAATCAAAGATTAATTTTCTAAACCTTTTTTGCATTTTCTTTTCCTCTTGCAGCATCTACAATATAGACCTGAAATAAGAATTGAGATTATTCTGTCATAACTTTTCTGGTATTGATCTGTGAGTTAGGTTGGAGAGATTTGTTTGCTACCTTCTAGAATAAGGTTTTGCTGTAAGAAGAGTTAGGATTGAATCTAGAAATCACACATGGCATTTTCATGCAAACCACTTGGTCTTCCTCCAGCCTCTGCCCCTGCCCTCCTGCCCTAACACAGTGTAAGAGTAGGTGGAGCTGTAGTTCTAGTTTTCCAATTTTACATAAGGAGTCTTTATATTTCTGGATTCTGGACACAACACCAAACTTAAATATTATTTGCAAAGCTTATATACAATGCTTTTTCCCCCTTCTGGAATTACATTTAATTTTCAATATTTCTGCTGTTGGGGGTGTTTTATATTGTTTCTGTAATGACTGATAATAGTGTTGTTTGGAACACGGAATTGAAAAGGGACCTCCTGCAGCCTGTGCTACAGGAAGACATGTCATTTATTACTGCCTGTAAATATGCTTGTTTTGAGCTCCAGCTTAAGAATACTTCTGTTTTGTTGCCACCACTTATCTAATAGGAATTCTATTCCAGAAGCTTTACCAACTTCATGGTTAAAAAAAACAAAAGAAAAAAATTATCCACCTATTTTCTGTCCACTTGAGCTTATGCCAAAATAAACCTTTAGGTTTAACAGRTCATCTTGTTCTTTGATGCATACTGCCCTGCTGTTTTTACAGAAACCAATCCCATTTCTTCTCAGTCTTTGATTTGCTAAAGTAAATGTGCCAAGCTTTTTCGTATCCTCTGTATTTGCCTGCCAGAAGCTTAAGTCCCCTACTTTCTTACTGGTTCTTTTTCTGCTCTTGTTATAGACTTACCAAAATCATGTGCAGTACTTTGGATGAGATCTCACCGCATTGTGTCACTGTTGTATCACAGCATCTTGGTCTCAAGTTGCCTCCCTTTTGCACCTCTTTGGATTTCTCACAGCTTCCTTGTATTGGCAGTTCAGTCCATCTGTAATGAGCTTGTACAGCCAGCAGGTCCTTCACTTTCCCAGTTTTTTCCAAGGGATGAGCTGCTAGTTTATAGTAGAAAGATGCATGTTTTTAATTGGTCCCCAAATGCATGGCTTTACATTTTGTACTGCTGGATTTCATCCAATTTTTATTACAGCAGTCATCAAGGTCCTCCAGTTCCTCGTGTACATGATGTCAATCCTTTTCTGTTTTGATGGTGCCTCCTTATTTTTTTCCATTATCACACTCTTATTTTTGTGCCAGAGTCATTAATGAAAATATTAAAGAAGAGGCCAGTTGCTGGGAACTCCGCTAGTAGCTTTTCCAGATACCCCCCTTTTCAACGCACTCCATTCTGTCTTCTCTTTTATTAAACCCTTAGTCATTTAAAAAACTCTAGCTTCACTTGTTTACTGGTCAATATTGCTAAATTAATACTTTGACTAAATCTTAATTTTGCCTCCCTCTTTCTGCTTCTGTCACTTCCATACTTTCTTCAAAACTTGATCTGTAGTCCTGCGTCCTACAAATTAAAGCAATGGATCAATAGTTGCTTGGATGACTATTTTCCCTCTTCTTTAATATGTTGTTTTTTTTTTTTTTTTGCTGTTTTTCAATCGTAGCGGTACAATCCGTGCCTTGAGTGCTTATTGCACATACAGGTTATTACAGTGATTACCAGACTGGTGATTTCACAGCCATTTTTTACTATGTCCTGATTCCTTCACTCCTGTAGCTTAACAGTTTTAAGGTCTTTTCCAGCTCATTCTCAGTGTGGTTGGAAGTGGCCAGTTCAGTTCTATTAGTCACCCTGTTCCCCTTCTCCTCATTTTTCTTACTGTCAGTATCATTGTCCCCAGTGAAGACCAAGGCGAACTATACATTCTTGCTTTTGGGCTGTCTTGTTTGTCTATGGTTTCTGTCCTGTCACATCCCCCTGGTTTGGTTTGCTTTTGTTAGTCTTCTGTAATTGGAAAACTCCTGATTTTTACCTGATTTTTTTACCATTTGGAAAATTTAGTTTTACTTCTAGCTCTTAATGTAACTTCCTGAGCGAATAGGTCTGTTTTTGTCCTTGTCCTAGTCATTCTTTCCTTCTGGTTTCTTTGCAGTTTCTCATGTTTCTAATATGCAAGGACCCCACCTCACTTTCACCTTAATTTGTGTGTTTTGAGGAGTACCTTTCCGTTTGATATCATAAATGAAACAGTGTTTTTTGCGCTGTGTTTCTGTTAAACGGAAACTGCATATTACACCTCTGCCACAGAAGTTGAAAATGCCTTCATCTTTTGTCACGACTTTTGGCTTTAGCATACAAATATTTCATTCACTTCTTCCAGACAGCATCCCCAGGGGCATCAGACGCATTTCTTTTACTAAGGGTTAATGGCTACAGAAACAAGAAACAAATAAGATACCACCAGTTAGCCAGACTATCTGATTTATTAGATTTTCTTCCCTCCTTGTCTCCCCTCTTGTCTCTTGAATCATCCCTATAAAACATCAAAGTAAGCACGTTGTTGCTGGGCAGATTTGGCTGGGCGTGACGCTAGGTTGTAGGACATCCAGGTTTGATCCAGTCCCCTGGATTATCCCCCTGCAGACAGGAATGCCGTGAAGCATGTCTGCCTTCTAACAGCGGTCTCTGCTAATGCCGTGGAAGGCTCCAGTTTGCCTCACACCGTCTCAGATTTTTGGCTAGGAAAATGCCATGGTACTTAATGCTAATTTCAAGGAGTATAACTGAGATGGTTGTCTAGGATTCCTTCATTATTGGTGGAGAACCTCCATCTGGAGGTAACTCCAGAAGGTAATAGAATTTGTTGGCTGTCCTGGATGTCTTTGCCTGCATGTCATCGCATAGATATCTTAGCACTTTTCTTCTGGAGCTGCTTGCCCTCTGCACAGGAGATCTAGGCAACCAGTGTGGGCTAAGGGTCTAGTTTTTAGATAAAGTTGGACAGAGTGAATTGCATACGCAAGACCAGCAATGTGGTGCCTCAAAAAATAAGCAAGGGCCTAAGGCAGTACAGGGGACACTATAGATATGTCCTATCTACAGAAAGCCTGCATTCTAATTTTAAAGTTCTATTCCTTGAAAATAAGGCTCTATTTTAAGAGACATTTGTTTTGGTAGCAGTAATGTGAGTACTTAAGCAGTTTTTGTCCCTGCTACCTTTTGTCACTGATATTCCTGCCTCCTGTATGTTGCATCAGCATGACTTTTGGCAGATCTAGATCAGCTCCCTGTCCTTAGTTAAAAACAAATCATAAAGGAAACTAGGTATAAAAAGGGAAGTTTGGAGTGAGATAAAGATGTGGATATAAATTGCCCAATCAAGTAACAGAAATTGCTGTCTCACTTTTTAGGGAGGGATATTATACAAGTAGTAGTACTCACTGAATGGGTATAACAGTGCTCATAACCCATTTTGAACTATTTCTCTGTGCTGTATGCTTTGTATGGAGGCTAGATGAATAAAACAAAGTGTAGCTTAATATATATAAACTACATAAATGAGTTGCTATGTATAACTGAAGTGAGAACTGCTATAACCTCATTTAATTTGAATTTCAAGTGAATGGTTCAATTTATCTGGTTTTCCCTCAAGTTTATAAGCCAGGTAATTATTTCTCTGTTTCCAGTATAAAGTAACAATTAGATTAATTTATAAGGTTGATTTTTTCCTATCAAGCCATTGCGTGTTGACTTAAAATGTAAAGGAAGAATGAACCTGTGTTAAATCTGTATGGAATATTTTGACCTAGGTTCTTTACATCAACAAGAATGATTAATGACTATGCCATTGTATATATTGCTTGGGTGATTTCTTATTTTAATTAATATCATTCTGACTTAACAAATATCCATTAAATTATTTCTTAGGTTGGGTTTTTTTAATGCCTTTTTTTTGCCTCATTTTTGCTTTTATTGTGAATGTTTTTGGGGAAGAAACTCTTAGATTTTTCTTGATTTAAAACCCATTAACTTTTAAGAATAATAATGGTGATGACAAATCTCACAGCAGAAATCTTGTAGGTAAGGCGAGTGATTGGTCACATAGCATAGAACCTCATTGGATGTAAAAAAACCCAAATCATACATCATTTCAAAATGATATAATTACAATGGGCTTTTCACTTTTTCCTTCAAAGTGGCATTTTAGTTCCTAATGTATGTCCTAGGAAGCTGCATATTGGGAGTTGTGAGGCTCCCTAGGAAATTATTTTGCTAATGACCATAGATAAACTAAAACTCAAATATGTATTATTCAGGAGGTGGTGTATTTATTTACCTTTTTTGTTTTAGTGATCAGTTTTATATAGATTAGCCTATTAGAGAGTACTCTCTACTTACTGTCTTTAAGGACGGAAGAAGTGTTGGAAAAAATACTTGAAAAGAAACTTGGCAAATGTTCAGCAGTTTTAGCTATTAACGGAGAGTCTCTAGAAAGACAAGCTGCTTTGAGTTGTTGAAACTCTAAGAGGTGTTTTCAAGTATTTCTGGAATTTTCTAGCAGGGCATGGGTTTGGGCTGTTAGTGCTGTTTGGAAATGTTCTCATACACCCCTTTTCACCCAAAATAGGAACTTTAGTGCAACTAGGTAACAACATACAGAAGTTAAAAGTTGGCGTCCTGTTAGAGAGAGCAACTAGGAGGAAATGTTCTTGGAACACTTGTTGTGTCAAGATGCTGAGTGATGTAGTAATAGAGAAATGTTCTTGGCATCAGAAGATTTTCATAGGGACAATACTTGGGCAGTGTACAGTGTATAGCCCTTTGGAAAAGCATAAGATACTGCCTGAGAGATTACCTTGAACATTCACGCCAACTGCACAGATATTTGGAAATCTAACTGTCCAGAATGTGACACATCACCCTTACACAGTGCAGGGGTTGCAGGCGAGTTTAAAAATGTGTTTATCACAGAGTAAGTGGAAAGAATCAGCCTGTGGCAATACAGAATATTCATATAGCACATATGGAGGTGACAGCTGCTTTGATTAGGGTACCATCCTTTCCCAAACATCAAAAAATTTCCACATTGGGCTGTGCTAGTATTAGTTGCATTTGGTTTTCCCTTTTGGAAGACAAATAGGATTTTTTAAGTCTGCTTTTCAGTTTGTTTGTAATGCTGTGGATCAAAACATTGATAATTAAGCATAGAATTAACAATTAGGCTAAACTGCCAAATCTTAAGTGTTGGCAACCTGTGTCAAATCTCCAAAAATAACAAAATATATGCTTGCATGTGTTGGCAAACTGGGACACGGATGCATAGTATTCAAGCAGGGAGTCTAAGCTAGATGGAAACCTGGAAAGCAGCAATGTCAGGTTATTGCTTGATTCTTACCATACTGCTATATCATCTTACCATGTATGTAGCTGTATCATCTATTTGTCAAATTAATGTTATCTTTACTGACTTACACAAGTAATTGCTTAAAAAAATTCATATAACTCCCTCTGATACTAACAGCTAATTTTGTTTCTTTGTTACTCAGTTTCTCTGCCTAAAACAACATTTTCTGTATTGATTAGTAAATTACTTTGCTGGGCACAGCATTAACTTGAAAAACAGTGTCGCTGACTACAGGAGAAGGAAATTATTTTAGTACTTTCATGTAATTTTTTCCAGCCTGTCACATCAAAACGTGTCTGGAATATGACAATTTGTTGCATGATCTGCTATATCGTACATGCTGGGTGGGCTGGATTTACGTTTTGGTTCAAAAATTGCTTTCTGTTACTATAATAACCCAAAGCTTATTATATATCCTTTTATGTTTTTAAAATGTTAATAGGGCGAGCAGTATGTCCTGTTTGAGGTAGCCAGCAGGAAATGTAAGGTATCTGCAATACTGGGGTTTTCATTAAGTACACTTCTTGTATGACTCTGTGAAAAGAGCCATGCCCTATGCTGGAAGACAAAATAACTAAAAACTATAGGCCCTGTGAACTAGGGAAAAATTTCTTTCTGAGTCCAAATCCTATGATAAGTTTGACTCAGCTGACATACAGATGAACGTCCTGAGGTTTTTCTAAATTTTTAAAATTTTTATTTTCCCAAGTCAAATGTGCAACAACAGAGAACAGGAAGGACGAGAAGGAATTCTTCTCCCTGGATGTGCCAGGGTCCCGGCATCCTCCTTTTCTGTCAGTCTGTCCCTCTAGAAACACTTCAAACATGCATCTTAAAAACTATTTGGGTTTCTTACTCGAGAATAAGAAGGAGAGCAGGAAGTGCTGTGTTGCTGATGTGAAATGCATTATTCCTAGAGTTGTTGGATGAAATCCAATCTTGGGCATATCATTTGTATACCGTGCTTTTCTATTGCTTGAAAAATATCCATATGTGCATATATAAACACACACTAATGCATAAAATCTTCAGTGGCTTTATATATCATTTGCTAGAGACTATGGGAGGATTGGGTTTTTTTACATATTTTTTATGTTTTGTAATGTAAATTTTTTACATTTACATTACATTGTTTGATTGTAAATGAAGCTGAAACTTGTAGAGGATTCAGAAAGTTGTATATTTTGAATTTGGTACTGCAAGGCCAAGAACAGTTCAAGACATTTTAATATGGATTAACATCCACATTTGGAGAAGTCTTGAGGCGTTTGTGGTATCTTAGTCATCATATATAGCTTTGTTTTAAAACATCCCAATCTCTAAAATATTATTAAGTTGTTCTTAATCAATATTCAAGGCTAAATAATAAACTTTGTAAAGCTGGTTTTGAGTTTGTCAAACTCAGTGCTGTCTTTGTAGCACTTATGCTGAGGAAACTGATCTTCTGTATTTAATTTTTAAGGGAAATACATGCAGATGATGAATATTCTGAAACCAATTGCATTTGATGTGATCCACTTCATGTCCCAGCTCTTCGATTACTATCTGTATGCAGTCTATACGTTTTTTGGCCGAAATGACACGGTAGGTAGAAAGATTATTAATTTCCAAGTATCACTGTACCCACAGAATGAGAATACAGAGGAGATCTCTTTACTTAAAATATTAACTAATATGTAATCCCCAGAAAAATTAGTGGCAACAGAATGGATTTGAATGCAGGAGTAAGAAAAGGCTTGATTAGATCAGCAATAAGGGGAATAAGCACTGGGAGCATTATTATCACTGGGACATGAATCCTATTATGTTTTGAATAGATTCTGTACTCTTTTTCCAGCAGTATTCTGAAAGGGAGGAAAAACAGCACGAAATACCTAAAAGTAGTGGCAGAAATTGGGGAGCAAAGGAGCAGTCTGCAGAAGGAGGGTGGTGGTTTGGAGCCTAGAGAGTATGAGTTGATTTAACTTTCCTGTATGTATTTCTCTAACTTAGATGATAATAGCAAAAGGAAGAGGAGAAGGGGGCCATGAAAGTTAAGTAGTAACTCAGGTTTAAGAGGTTTGAAATATACTTTTTCAGATCTAGTATTCTTCTGTCAAACTGACTGCATTAATGAAAAGAGGTTTTTTTTGAGTGATCTTGTAGTTGAAATAAATGCTTGTTGGCAATGTCTGTACATAACATAGATCAACTTTCAACAGAATTGTCTTAAAGCATTTATGAAAAGCTGTGTGTAAAAACAATTTTCTCCTCTCTTGGCCCCTAAATTACTCCGCAAGTAATAATATCGTGGGGTTCCAAATTCATCATCATCTGTTGGCAAATTGTAATGGATTTTCAGTCTCAACATATGGTTCTAAATGGTTTTGAGCTGTTCTCTTTGGCAGGACAAATGTATTTGCAATTTGTTTGTGTTTAGAAGATGGGTGGGTTTGGTTTTTTTTTTTTTTTTTTTTTTTTTTCATTTTTTGTTAAGTTAATTGATTTCCATTGACTTAGCTGCTCTGGTATTCACACTGAGTTGCATGTATTTTTATTTTTTTGCACCTCCCGTTTTGTATTTTTAAAGCTCATACTGAGTTCCTCACTCTCTACTTCTAACAGAGAACAGCGCAGTGCTAGGCAGGTAAACATTATAGCAGATGGGTGGTAAAATTGTGATGTTTTTGTAGCGTGCCTTTTTGTTTTGACAGATGATTTTCCATGGGAAACATAATGCTTACAAAGGGTCTATGAATGTAATAAACCCTCTTGTAATGCTACTTAAATGTTCTCACTCCCCATAGTGTTTATAAACCTTTAGAAAGTAGAGATGGGTGATGGTATGTGATTTAGACCACTGAGAGTGTTCCTGTTTTATTTTTATTTACAAAATAGCATCAAATGGGATTCTTAAAAGTATGCTGGTAATATAACTTCCTTAAGTAGTTGAAATTCTTTGTGAATGTTGCGCTTATGTTGTATGTGTGAGTTAGTACACACATAAGGAAGTGAGTAATTGTTCAGAGTTCATTGCCAGTTCAGTGAAAACCAAGGATTTAAAATATATATGTTGAGTTCTATGTCCGGTCACGATGCTAAGTCATTGCTCTTTCCAGACCTCTTTAGAATGATTATCCTATGTAGTCAGTATTTGGCTYTCTTCACTGCCAAAAGTTGCACACCACTGTAACCAGAATTGCTCTTTCAAAATCTTCTCAATTTGTGGGATACAAGTTAAGGATGCCTTTCCTCCTTATCTCAAATTATGGAGCAACCTAACATGAAATTAAAAGGAATTACCTATACTTAATATTTTCTCACTAAAGTGTAAGACATTCATGAACATGCCACAGAACAGTCTTCCTTAGCAGAATAAATTTGAGGTGAGTTTTAATTTTTTTTGAGAAGACATAATAATTTGTAAACCAATGGCCATTCTTATGGAAAACACAATTTTTTTTTAACTGTAAGAGGTTATGTAGAAGTATTCTGTAAATTGTCTAATGGTCTGCTTACTAGCCTTACTAGGTCATCAATTTGTGGAATTTAAATATCTACCAGTTTGCGTATAGAAATAGCAAAAACTTCCATGAAGCAAAGCAGTTATACTGATGGGTGACATGTTGTGTGTGAAGTCATGAGGTTCTTGTGGAAAAATGTGGAATAATCTTTTTGGGGGTTGGTTGGTTGTTGTGTTTTTTCCCCCCTCATACATATGGATGCACAATTCTGACTTCAGGCTGTAACTGGTTGCCTGATAAATCTGGAGTTCTTCATATGTAATGTTTTATGGAAATTTAAGTTTGTTTTTACATTCCTTTTCATTCAGATATGTTTCAAATGTGAAATAGCTATTTTTTAGAAAGAAAACTAGCACTTACTTATTCTATAATGAAAGTTACTCATAGCTATTGAAATGCAGAAAGAGAAAGAATTAGTGGCAGATTGTGTAGTTTTGACGGTGCAAGAGCAAATTTCTTAAAATGAAATTTAATGGCTGAAACTTGCAAATCCATTTTTTAATATATATATTTTTTTTTCTTTAAGCAGGGTATTTTTCCTCTTTGTTCTTACCTTAACAGGGAGAATAGCCATTCTTGAATTTGCAGTCCTTATGGCCATGTCTTGAAAAACTACTATATGATGTTAAGGAGGAAAAAAAGAGAATTAGGGCTGTGTTTCTTAAAGGGAAAAAAAGACATTTTCTTTTTCACCTACAAAATCAAAGGCAGTTCAGAAGTGATATATCCACAGAAAAAAGGTGAAGAATAATACAATTTATTTTTGTAAAAAAGCATACTTCACATGCGGAAAAATGAAGGCGTGAACACTATTTTTTTATCAAACGTGCACACTAGGATAGTGATTTATGTCTCCTAGATCAGGTTTGAGATTTCAGCAGAGCGTACTTCCAGTGGGAATTCAGCTCAGATGTAAATTTTCATTGAATATATAGGAGGGTTGGGGCTGATAGACATCTTAAGTCAGAAACGTTAGATGTGGTAAATGGGGACGTAAATTATACCTTTTTGTATTTATATGAACTTGAACACTTCCTTCCCCGATTTAGTGCACTGAAAGGAAGTCTAATAATACAGTGTACAACAGTGCTCTAAATATTGTTCAGTAAATTGCCTTTTGGTGTGAATCACATACCAGAACTGTATTCAAATACTTCCAGATTCTTGACTTAAATGTGTGTTTCTTAGCTGTCCCTTTTGCACTTCTTTTGTTGTGTTAGTTTGTTCTTTGGTTTTTTAAGTTGTAAGTAGGAGATAAGTAGCTACATTAATTACACGTGTCGAATCAGACCCTCAGCTGGTATAATTCATTGCATTTACCAGGAAATCAGTGTAGCTATATTGATTTATCCCAGCTAAACATCTGCCCCACAATACTTCTGAGCTGTGAACATGAAGATGGCACATTTCTCAGGTAGATCTTTGTAAGCACTAAGTAATAATGACTGTTTTATAAAGATCAATGGATATAATTTTACATACGCAAGTTAGATATTTAATAAGGAATTACAAGAAATTTTATAGCTTGAGATAGAAGTCAAGATCATTTGGCTTGGGTGTGATGTGCATGCAAGTCTCAGTGGGGGCATTGTGGTGCACCATTCTGGGCTCATCGCCCAAATGAGAAAATCTGGAGTCCTGCATCCAAATACAGTATTATAACAATAAAGGATACGGGTTGTTTATTGGTATGAATGGTAAGCTGTCATCTTCATGAAGGGTACTTGGGTCATTCTTCATACCAGTGCAGTGTTGAGTGCCGTGACCTCTGTTAATTTTCTTTTCATTTTGTATGGTTGCAATTATTATGTGCTAAAACTTTAATGTAAGTAAATTGTAGCTAGTGTTTACAAACTGAAGTTTTGCTGTATCACTGTAAAGTTTAAACCAATGGGGTTTCCTTTCCCAGCTTAAACAGAATGTATTTCTTCCAGTTTGAATCAACAGGACTGGGCCTGAGTAGTAGCAGATTACGCACCACACTGAACAGAATCCAGGAGAGTCTGATTGATCTGGTAAGTACCTGGATTTTGTTAATGCTCAGTGGAATAGAGGTCTGTGTAGGAAATTCAGGAATTGTATTTTATCATGGCTTTCCGATTTCAGTGTCTGTAATGACAAAGGCTTAGTTTCATGGCCTATCATGAAGTAGATATCATTATTGTATGAAACCACTTGTTTCTAATATACAATAAAACTAGTTTAATAGCTTTTGCTAGCTGTAACAACAAAATTATGTATTTAAATCTTATAATGTATTACGGTTCATGTAATAAAGAGAGACATTCTAGTAGTATCCTTATTAAATGAGACGTTTTATTAAAAAAAAACCAAAACAACACAACAGTTGACTCATTTTTCTTTGGTAAAAGAATAGCAAAACAGTAAGCCGTCCTGAAGATCATTCACCTTACAAGATAATAGTAGTAATATACCAAGTCCTTCGTTAAGTCATTTCAGATTTGTGGGGAACTTTCCCTGCCATATTTTATAGATTATATCCCATTGGCCACTTCATGAGTTATTTTCGAAATGTGAAAAGTAAATATGGTGCTTGTGTCACACTGGTAGTAAGTAGATTACTGTCCTTCACGTGACATTACAAAGGGTAAACAGGAGACTTCAGGTAGATTTTGTGGATTCAACCAAGCAGCAGAGTTTATAAAGAAATATTGCTAAGAACTGTGCAAAAATGGAAATTTGTAGTTCTTTTTTTCCACCTTGAAACATTATGAAGAAATTTCCTAAGAATATCATAAATGGCTTGTATAGTAATTAATACCATGGACGCTGCAGGAAGGATTTATTTTCTGCCTTAGAAAGAAGTAGAAGGCAGATGCTCTACTCCAACTTTCACAAGGATTTGTCACTCCACAGAATTGTGCTTTATGCCTTTTTAATTCCTTGAAGTATTGTATCAAATCCTAAACTGTTCTTTCAGAGAAGCTTCTTAAAGGGTTTTGGGGCGATTTCTTATAGAGTCAGTAGAGGGAGCATAAGATAACTAATAACCCCAGGCCTCTATAAAACAGAAAAAGGCTAGTCATATTGATAGTCAACTCAAAGGCAGTGTATTTAGAAAGAAAAATTAATTCTAGGAAGATCTTGCAAATCCGTTAAAGATTATGGAAAAATGGAAAGTTATGGAATTAATTTTTTAAACTTACTCTGTAGTCACAGTTCCTGACAGTGCTTTACAGTCTTGAATTCTTTTTATTAGTCAAATAATTTTAAAAAAATCATTTCTAGGAGTAAATTGGAAAAATAACAGGACTTCTTTTTCTTCCTCAGTCATTTAACAATGCTGTTACAGCTAATGTTAGTGTCAATTGAAATTAATAGCTATGTTCCAGGTAAGATTAGAAAGGAGGGAGAAATCTTAGCTAACTACTCATTACCTCATTCCATGAGGTTTATTAATATCTTATGAACTTATGCTAGTCTTAAGCTATAAATGGAAATTTTCTACTTTTTGTTTCATGAGGGGAAAAAAAATCTTCTGGGTATTTTTATTGTTTGCTTACTTTTAAGAGTTTATGAAAGTCGAGATTAGTCTTTACTGTGTCATAATATGGGTATTTCTCATGATTTTATGGACAGTTCTGGACTGTTCTCAAAATTCTCCTCTTTTATCTTAGATTATTGTAAGTTGCTTTCTGAAAATATTCATGTTTGTGTTGTGGTGTTCAGTCTCATGGCCTGTTGGGAATTTTGTTTTTTTGCATTGTCTTCTATTAATGGTAACTTTATTAAGGACTATCGTTTCTGTTGCATTTCAGTTCCTGATGGCAGCATCTTTCAATATTTTATTTTCATAAAGATAGTCTGAATCTGATAGTTCTGAATCTGTGACTAAGGCTCTGCCAGAATTGTATGTAGATCAGAATAGTTCCTCTAATCTGTCAGTGTCTGTGAAGATTGAGCTCTATGATCTATGTTAAGACTCTTTAGTAATTTAGACTAGATCGTTCCTAGGTTTCCTCTTGGACTTTGTCCATTCCTTTTTTGAGATACCAAGTGGATGAAGGCGTATTTATTCTGTATTTATTGTCAGGAGAAAGAGGAATAGTTGGAGGGTTTAGAGGCCATCTCCTCCAGCTTTTTATAGACTTTCTGTAGTTCCTGTTTGGTACTGAATCTAATTTACATCAGATACCTTTTAGGATACCACTTTTATTATTCAGCTGAATTTTAAGCTTCCTTTGTGAAGAAAAAGGCAAAGTGGAATGCGGGTTCCACTCCAGCAAAGTAAAGCCAAGCTGCTCTAACATTCTTTCTTGCATCTTTGTAGCATCTTCTGTATGAAGAGTATGGAGGTCGATTGGAGGCATTCCCAATAGGACCTTATGGAGCTGCTCTATTATTCTAAGTTTATACTTCCCTATTGTTACAATAGGGAATATACAATTCCCTATTATTACAATTATTACACACAAGAAGTGTGTGTCTTTTTAATATATACTGTACTTACAGTATACTTGAGAGAGAAGTACTATCCTGGTTTTCAGTTGGACCACTGAGAGGCAGAGAGTTGGGTTTCTGACTCTCGGCCACTAAGCAAAAAGGCTGCAGCAATTTAAAGCGCTTCCTCTCCTCTTCCCTGCATCCCTCATGCATCACATACCCTGCTTTTGCTGGAAGGTCCTTGTCCCCTCTAAGCAGTACTCAACTACCGAGTAGAAGTTGAATCACTTCTGCTCTGTTTCACAATCTAATACTTCATAGCAAAGCCAACTGTACTTTATAAATGGCATCAAGTCCACCTGCAGTTTAGATTAATGTTTTAGACTGTGAACAGGAAATAGCTGAGATATGAACATGTGTTCAGTCATGTTAACTTCACCACAGGGCAATAATGTGACACCTCAGCTGTGATACGTATTATTCAATGTCTGTGTGCTGCTCCTACACTGATATAATAATAAACATTATAGTAAACAAAAAACCCCAAACAATAACCACCAAACCTCACCACTTCAGTTGGAAGTAAAAATGACCCTCCTCCTCGTATTTATGATACAAAACCAAGTTTGTAATTTGGATGGTTTTTTTAATTTGGATGTTTTGTATGATGTAATCAAAATTACAATGATGAAGGGACTTTATGATGACAGTGATGACAGGACTTAACTCTTTACAAGATTGAGCAAGCATGTTCTTTAGGCGCTACTGCTTTAAATGTGCTGTTATAAATATACCAATAATGAGGTTTTGTCCAGCTATGGCTTTTGTGCTGCTAATATTGCTACTGGTGTAAGTATGGTCTTTGATATATAAATGAAATAGGTTTATTTAAAAAATAAATAAAAGGGGCCTACTGATTAGCGAAACTGTCTTTATTTGCTTTCTTATAGTAAGTTATGTGGAAGTGTGCTGGGAGCTTGCAGTGATCGAGTAACCAGTTTTCTGTGTCTAAGCTATTTATCTTTGCCTTAAGAAAATACTTATAGGCTAACTCAAAAGTATAAAAAAATACAAGCACTTTGAGTATTTGTTTTAAAGTAAGTTAGGGTGCAGTTTCATTTCTGAGAGGTAAGAGAACAATATGACTTTCAAAAATTTGTTTGGCTACGCTGTACTGAACTTCATATGTATATCTGAACTTCATATTCAGGCCTTTCCACAGCTAGTACAAAATAGCATCATCACAGATTTCTGCTGTGCAGCAGCTTCAGAGCTAATAATTTGGATCCTCCAGAAATAGCACTCTGCAAGCTGTGTTTCATTCATACCAATACGATGTATTAAAAGGAAAATACAGAAAGAGAAGAGTGAAAAGAGGAGGAGGAAGTGCTGTTGTTTCAGCCTCGCTTATAATGCTGAGGTGCGGTTTTGATTAGGCCGAACACACTGAAACAAGTGCCTGCTTCTGAGCTGCCTACGTCTCCTCACTGACAGTTCCCCTGAGTGGGATATGTAGAGATACCTACACACATTCAGTCCTTGTGTTTGTCATTTTTAACAGGAATGTGTTTTTGCAACAGTAATGATGTTCATATTAGTCTACTGAGACCCGTAAGCCCCCAGGTAGGTACAAGCCATCAATCAGATTGATGTGATCTATGATAATTGGTGATTCGGAAGAGAAATTTCTACTTCTGATTCCTTGCTTTACCTGTCTCTAAGCAGCTTCCTTATCTTCACAAAATGTAACTTAGTCATGGTACAGCCATTACCTAGATGTTGTTTGTGAATGTCCTGTGTACTGCCTTGAGTGATACTGATGCTTCCAAAGGTGAGATTTTTGGGGCAAGTAACCATGGAATACTCGTAAGTATTTCATTGCAAACTGGCTTGCTCGAGTAAAACTGAAATTTAGAATGAAGTTTGTTAGAGTTACTGTGCCTTACAGCAGTAGAAAATAAATCACTGTGGTAAAGTATATAAGCATTGCAATGCAATGTACAGAAGAGTAGATGGAAGGAATCACTGGTATAAAGAAGTATTGGTTAATGTATTTTAGATTCTGTCTTTACTTTAGCTTTTGGGCTCTTTCCCCATAAAGTATATATCTTTTGGCAGAGACAGTAGGTTAGAGATTGATGGTGCAGAGATGGAAAAATGTAGATTTTTCAGCTGTACAAATAAGGTAAGGAATAAGGGGGAGGGAAACCATTTTTTTGTTCGTGCCTGACTTTCCAACCCATTTTGGCTTTGACCCTTTGATGCTGTGGAACAGTACAGTTCAGTACGGTAGTCCCAGTTCTGGAAACAAACAATTCAGTTTTACTTAAAGTGTCACAGCACAGTCCTGCATTACTTAGTGTGGACATGTACCCTTTACGTCCTGGTTTGGCATCCCAATGGCAAGCTCTGGAGAGTCTAGGCTGTGGGATTTGTTACTTGACATGGCAGTGCCTAGCACAGGGTGCTGCTCCTAAAAGACATAGCTAAGCTCCTCACTGAAATGGTAGCTGTGAGCTGTGATTCTTGGTGAGGTTTTGCTTGACCGAAGATTAATTTCTGCAACTTTTACAATCCTTGCTTGGTCTCCTGCTCTTTGAAAAAAAAAAAAAAAAAATCCTGAAAAAGAAAAGGAAAGACAATTTGTGTTTTTTTTTTCGTTCCTCTCTTTGAAAAGATTTGTACAACATACATAATGACAAGGTTTAAGGTGTTGTGTGAATTGCTTGTCAAGGGAAGCGAACTCTGTATACAAAAGTAGTTCTGACATGACAAGCACTTTGAAAATATGCTAGGACTTCTCTAGCTGTTTTGTCTCCTCACATTATTCATTTAGAGCTCTTCATACAACTACTTATTATTTGTTTGACCGTATTACCCAAGTAGAATGGAATGATTTACTGAAGTTTTCTAGCTTATTTCTTTGACTAAAATTTTCTGGGTTTTGGCAATTGCTTTGTCTCGCTTTGGGCAGTCACTGAGCCATCTCCTTTCAGTCACTGCAGACTCTTCTTGCTGGGCACCCAAAAATTGGTCCGATTCCTAGTCCCAGAGGAGTGCAGATGTCCGCAAAGTTGCAGCTGAGCACCTGGGAACTGGCAGCAGCAGCTTCTGAAAATCTTTCTTTGGATAAGAAAAATACTGCCGTAAAAATGTGTGCCACCGGACCAGATTGGCTTACACATTTTTGTAAGGTAGTGGTTCAGGTTCCCAAGGGTGTGGCAGTGGGTGTGCTTTTCTGTGAAGGCTCATTTGATATTTATTCTTTAAAGCATAGTTAATGACTCATTTTCTCAGTCGTCTGTCAGCACACAGTGATTCCTGATAGAGGCCTTGTTGCGTTAGGTTAGACAGGATAGTAAAAAACTTGGTAACTTTTGGTAATTTTATATGCAAAAAGTCTGCCATTTAACTTTGAACACTAAGAAATAAATGAAATGCAAAGATCCCAGATGCTTCTGTGCAAATTTTATTGAAGTCTGTTACTGAAGTCAGTGGGACTGACCCAACTGAGGTTTGGGACATGCTTGTTTTATGGCAAAGAGCATGGAGGATCCATACTCCTGAAATGGGAAACCTCTTGCCTACCACAAGGCAATGCTGATCAACTCAGCCCTGGGACCGGTGCAAAGTGCGTGCATTGTAAGTGTTGGCAAGCTTGGGGATCCCTTGCATGGCACTTCATAATGCTGTAAAGGAATCACTTGCCTGCAAAGGATTGTAAATAAATAGAAAACTAATAGTATGGTTTCTCAAGATGGTTTGTTGTTTGGTTTTTAATGATCTGCTCTCTTAAAGTGTGTTGAGTGGTGATCATTGTAGTAGCTTACATTGTTTACGTTTGATATAGTTTCCTAAGGGCTGAGTAAAAATTACCTGCTTTGTACCCTTCGTGCCCTCAGCAAGATAATACTAATCTTTCAACTTTAAACGTAGTAGGAGTATTGAAAAGTACTGTTTTTAAACCTTAATACATTTACATCGTATTCAAAAAGCACTGTTACCCTTGAATGCAATGTGCTTTTATAATTGGCTTTACCTGTCATTTTCAGCATCAAGTTTCAAGAACTATTAGAGATGTGTAAGTTTAAGGGGAAGGGAAAAAAACTGACTTGTTGCTTTCAGTACATTTCTTCTAATAAAAAATTCTTGTATATTAATCAACTACTTGGAGTTAGTTGAGCTATTTTCAGACAGCCTTTGAATACAATGAAGGGTTATGCTTTCTTTGATCAGTGTTTATTTTCTTGTACTCTATGCTCATGATATTACAGAAACTATCAATTACAGTTTCATAAACAGATGATAGAGCTATCCTGTCTTAGGTAAACATCTGGGGTCAGTCTGCTTTTCCTTCTCCATCAGCACACATCAAGTTCTTGGTAACAGTGTCGGTATGTCAGAGCTGCTGTAGATTGTTGGACTGCCAGAACCTTTTCAGATAGTCTGATTTTTTCCATGCCTTTCAAACACCACTTATTCCTTTAAGATCAGGATTTCTTCAGTAGCATTTAGCTTTAACACTTCCGTATCCTGATATTTTCAGGCCTTTATAGCAAAGCAGCTTTTATAAATAATTGCTAGTTGTGTATGCCAATCATGTGTAGCATTAGAAAACCCGGTTGTTTTCCTATGACAGTATGAGCGAGTTAGACTAAGACTAAAGAAAACTGAATAGATAAGACCCACTGTAAGGTGCCTGCACAGAATGCTGGTTAACCTGTACCTGCTACAGTTGATTTGGTTACTCTTCAAATAAGTTTGGTGCTTTTGATGAATTTTTTTTTTTTTTTAAATCACTGTGGGTTTTTTGCTGTTTGGCAAGGAAGGAGAAAAGTATCTTGTAGTTTGCATCAGTTCCACGTATACCTTGAAATTATTTTATCAAATCTGTATTTTGCCCAGTTTGTTTACAAGAATGTTATGTAGGCTGTAATATGTCTTAGATATATCACAATTCTGCTCTATCAGCAAGACCTGCTACTCTGACACAGAGAAAAGCTAAGCAAGTTTGTTCTGCTTTGGTATTGGTGTCTGCACACTTGATGCTGGGTGCTACGATATGTTATCAGTGTAACTTGACATTTCTTGAAATTAAAGTTGGGCTGGCTACTATGTAATTTCCTGGCTTCTACTGTCCTCCTCCTCCTCCTCCTTGTCCTTCTCCTCCCCCTCTTGAGATTGGCATCGTTTCGCCCTCTTTCAGTTTTATGGGACTTCACTTGTTCTCCATGGGTACTCAAAGGGAATCTCTGACAACAGAGATTGTCTTGCAGATTTTCTTAAATTACTGGAAGGGTTAACTTTAACAAGTCCAGTGCATTGCAAAACATCTGATTTTTTTAAATAGTTTGTAGCCTTTTTTCCTGTTTCAGCCTGAATGTTTTGCCCCTTTATTGCTTCTTTCAGTCATTTGATCATTTTTGTTAATGAAGGCTGGAGTAAAAAACACATGCATCACTGAATGATCTTGTGCTTTTCTTGGGGATTGGTACACCAGCTGTTTCCTTGGGCTTCCTTTCTGCTATCAACATGCTTTTGCAATGCCTGCTTTTTAGAACAAGTCAAGAGAATGAAACTCTAATACCGTGTTTGGCCAGTATATTTGAACCAGAGTTTGACTCCCTGGGTGAACCCAAGCATGTCTTTGATTTAGCCAGTTGTCTTATGTACATTTTGTGCCTTTAGGTGCAACACAATTTCAGCATTTAAAAAGTTCACAAGATATTTATCTTCATGGGAAGCAGGCAGGTAGAAAAGAAGTTGTTTAAAATGTATCTCAGTACTGAAGAGACAGGCAAATTTGAAGTGTGATAAATACAAAATTAAGTCTTTATAATATTTGTTTTTTACATAATTTGTAGTTAGTCTTTGAAAGAAACAAAGATGCTTAAATCTTTACCACTGATACTCTTCCCCTAGCTCTGTGGCTCACTGTCTTTCCCAAGAATAGAGAATTGGTTGGTGGGCTGTTGGTTTGTTTTCTTTGAGAATGACATGAAGTGAAAAAGAGAAGGCAGATAAAGAATGAATTTTGATAGTTAATCAATGGTGTCTTTGGCTCAGTTAATATTTTTAAAGAATTGACCGTTATGCCTAGATGATTAGATGTTGTTGCCTGTGTGCACTGTACTTGTGGATGTTGCCTGTTGCCTCGGGTTGTCACATCACAGGACGCAACTGTCAGCTAAAGTCCAAGATGGTTAAAGTGAAACTTGTGATCTTTTTGTCCCTCCACACCTCAAACCATTTTTAGCAGCTTGGACACTATTATCTTCCCGGTTGTCTTACATTCTTAATGTCACTTTTGGCTTGGCTTTCATCCAAGCAGTAAACACATTCTGGTGCTGCTTTGTCTATAGCAACAAAGTTTTGATCTTTCTCCTCATTCTGTATCACTTAAATTCTCACCAAGTTGAGACACATTTTGGCATAATCAGTTTTCACCTGTACTGCCTTTAATTGCTGCAATATAACCACAATGGCTCTGTCAGATATTTTGCTACCAGAATAACCTCCCTGTTGTTTTTCCCTTTTTCACCTGATTATCTGTGCAGTACCTTTTCTCTTGGCTTTTCAAGATCTACAATGCATACTGTTCTTGTCTCAATCCTCATATTTAGAATGAGTTAGACCACCGCTTAGTTCCATCAGTGTTTCTAGTGCTCACTGTTCTCCTTCTTAGGCAAAACTGTCCGAAAAACGCATGCATAGCAATTATTCTATTTCATGGCACTCCTCACAGTTGTTCTCTGCTGTGAAGCCCAGAAGAAACTCCTGGTGACTGCTGTGGTCAGCTTGAGGCTATTTTTCTTCCTCCTGCTCCTGATTCTTTAGTTACTTCACTGCAATTTCTTCTCAAAATTTATTTCTATCTCCAATTGGAGAAAAAAAACCCAAACAAAACCAAACTGCTAAGCTGCTTTATTTATTATCATGTTTTGGCTTCATCTTTGTCCAGTTTTACAGTAATCTGAGAATTACGCTGATTTCTTTTTTGAGACCAGCCGTAAATGTCATGTTTAAGTATTATTGTTGTCACATTGGTTGTGTGTTCATACGTTACAGCAGACATGTTATGCACCTGATCTTGCTTTTGAAGAAATTATTTTTACCACTACTTTGTCACTGTGTTATTGCTCAAATTTATTTTCATTCCATACAAACAGGCTGATTTGTTGTAGTACCTGTCTGGCCACAGAGTTTCCATCCCAGGGTCATGGAAGGCTCTTATTTAAGAAATTGGTCATATCATGCCTACCTTCTTTACCTGTTCTGGGTTCTGTATCACCTTTGCTTTGTAGCATTTCTCATATTTTTGTAGCCTGTGTGTAAGCAGTAAGCATGGTATGAGTAACTAATCTAAAGCCAGAACTACGTTTATGTTTTCATGTCCTGATATGGTTGTGGCAAATAGCTAAGCTTCAGAGGATGTCTATTTATATACCTGCTTAGACCAATATGATAGCTCTGGGAATTTCTTCCTTCTGTGATTCCTCCTCTAGCTGTAACTTGTACTTACATTCCTCAAATGTAGAGGTGGGGTTTTCCCCTCTTCCTTTTGTCTTCCTTTTGTCTTCCTTTTGTCTTCCTTTTGTCTTCCTTTTGTCTTCCTTTTGTCTTCCTTTTGTCTTCCTTTTGTCTTCCTTT
>JASVER010000070.1:2407348-2467016 GCA_030449065.1 Oceanodroma leucorhoa
TTACAACACAAGTTTCTGTTTGTTTTATTTATTTATTTATTTTTAATTTTGCAACAGGATACCGGTGTAACCTGTTTCTTATTACAGATTCTTTTCCTGTGCTGTGAATATTTCCTTCCTACAGTCGAGATGTCTGCAGGATAGAAGTTTTCATGGAATGATAACTTGTTTAAAAACATCATTTGTATTTTACCTAAGTTAGCTACAGCTCACATAAGCAGTAAAGCCCATGCATAAGTAATATTCCTTTGATTTGTCTCCTTATTTGGTTGCTGTCAGATTGAAGATACTGTCTCCACGGGTGAGAAGTCAGTCTCCCAGTGGGCAGTTGGGCTAAAGCCAGTATGGGCATTAAGGTGTAGTAAGAAGTTTGTTCTCTGCCTTTTTTTTTTTTCTCCCCTGAGATAAATATGATCTACATGATGTGATTATTTTTTTCACCTGTTTGAACACCACGTTCTTCAAATAGAAAACTCCATGGTTGACTTTTTATTCAGGCTTGATTTATATTACACTGTAGAATTAGAAACATTCCTTCATCTTATCTGTCATCTGAAACTGCTTAGCTGGAGCCATTCTTGCTGGTTTTGTGGTTTTTCAGTTGTTTAATTCTTTGTTTTAGGAGGTCTCTGCTGATCCCACAGGAACTCTCACAGCTGCTGAAGAGAGAAAGGAGAAGGTGCCAAGCCCACATCTCAGTCATCTCGTAGTTTTGACATCTGGCAATTCGCTATACGGTTTGGCAGAGAGAGTGGTGGCCACAGAATCATTGTAGGTTATTTACTGTACACTGTGTTTTGTGGTCACTGGAAGCTATGGATTGTTTAAGAGATTGTGATTACAAGCCAAAACCTTCTTGAGACGTCAAAAATTCCTACTGTCAATGTGATTTTAAATATGARTGGTAGAGGTAGTTTCTTAATTAAAGGTAATGGGCCCTAACCATCTGGTCTAACCACCTGCAAGCACAAGCAATGAAATTTTACTGCAGCTGGTCCAGTAATTTGTGACAGTACAAGGCCAAATCTAACAGGACAAAAGTTTAATTTTAAAGAGACTAATGGGAGTATTTAATATGTATGGTTCATTTAAACCTTATATTAAGTACTCAAGTGGTGATGGCTGGGACTCAAAACTGCTTAGTTCATATTGGTTTGACTTGGATTGCAGTGTTCTTTGCAATGGGTGGAGGTTTACCTGTGAAGAAGAGATTATAATGAGCAGTAATGCAGAACTTACAAGGTGGTTTTTATTTGGTCAGAATAATAGTAAGAGTCAGATAGGAAATTTTTTTTCCCCCCACACAAGATGACACTTGAAGATTAGAAGTTCATTTTAAAAATAATTTTAAAAATATATTTTCAAAGGAGCTTATTTTTCTTTGCATTTATTTATGCTTAGTTAGAAATTTATTTCTTTGTTATGTTGTTATTAGCAAATCCTAGACCTGAGAAAGAATTTGATCTCATATTCTATCTTGTAAAGATTAACTATTATATAAGTAATTAGGAATGTTATTTTGGAATTCTGACATGGATTTAATATTAATGTTGACTGCAGTATGGAAATTACGGGTCACTTGTCCACTGACTTGACTAGACTTTTGCAGTGTATCCTGAGTAAAACAGAAATACGAATTGTTGATATTCACGTCTTAGTCTCTTTATTCAAGCATTTTCTTGTTTGCAATCATATTTTAAAATTATCAGAATTGAGAATACTTGTTGATATGCTGGCATGAAACTGATATGGTTCTTCTCAGGACTAAATTTTCCTAGGTTACATATCGTTATTGCCAAATATGTCAACTGTAGAGTAAAAGTTGTACAGAGACATGCAAAATGTTGCATTTAGTTCACAGTAAATTTTCTTTGCTTTCAAAGGGTATTTCTGGCTGAGCAGTTTGAGTTTCTTCAGCCTTATCTTGATGCGGTGATGCCAGCTGCCAAGAAGCCTTTTCTTCAGCAGTTCTATTCTCAGGTCAGAATTGTGTAATTCACAGCTGATTTTTAAGCAAAAGATTCGAAACTTGTACAAGTATCTGCACCATATTGTACATCATAGTTATATATTGCTTATTAGCCAGAAATTTACTTAATTGAATTTTATTTATATTCTGTTTCAGACAGTGTCAACTGCCAGCGAACTACGTAAACCAGTTTATTGGATTGTTGCTGCTAAAGCCATTGATTATGAACAAATGCTGCTTCTCATGGCTAATGTGAAATGGGATGTGAAGGAAATCATGTCACAACACAATATATATGTAGATGCTCTTTTAAAGGTGAATACATTCTGGGAAATGGTGTGCTAGAGTTTATATAAACATTAAATTACTGTAATACTTCACTAAAACTGTTAAAGTAGCATGATTAGAGCAATACAGCATCCTGACAAATGGTAAGTTATTATAAGGAGGTCTGTCCAGAATTTTCATTATTCTTGCTGCTAGCAAATTGTTTTCAGTGATGATTATTTGACTACATGGTGGGTGAAAGTGACCACAGAAGTTTAATGAGTTTCATGTCTGAGTCTTGAATGGTAGATAAATGTGTAGTAAACGGAGTAACATAGAGGAAAATCCAGTGGCCTGAGACAGTGGGTTTTTTAACAAAGGCTATTTGCTGTTCTGCATAATTTTAGTGGTTGTCTTTGAGATGTCTCATAGGGACTATAGGTCAAACCAGCACCGATAATGATCATGCACTATCTAATTGAAGTTGCTGTATTTAGAAGTTAGCATTCAAAAAGGAAGGTAAAATAGAAGTTATTCACACAACTCAACTGCATTCAACAGAAGTGGTTATACAATTGCTGTGTCTTATGGCATACAGAACCAGTTCTTGGGAGAATCCCTCTCTCATCCTTTTTATATATGCCTAAATGGTGTTTCCAAAGGTCTTTAGAAGGAAGTTCTGGCAGCGGTAGAATTATACTAATTCTTACAGAGAAACTGAAAATTTTATTTTAAAGATATGTGAAGTATGTATCACAGAAAAAGCTAGGCGTCTGTGTTGAATAACAGTTTTGATTACACCTTTGTACTTTGTAGCTGTTCTGCACTTAAAAAAAAAATCAGCGCAAAGAAGGGAGAATCGGATAGAGGATGTATCATTGCACTGAATTTGTCTGAATCTTTGTGGTTACCCTTCTTTATGCTGCCATGGCTTTTTGAAATCAGTTTGTACTTACAACTTTTGGTCTCTGCAGTAGAACTTTTTCCTTTTCTGAGTGTGCGACTGCTGATGAATTTGCTTCAGGACAATCTGGGCTAATACCATTTAAAACCATTTCTGCCATCTACATTATATAGCTAACAATAGTTGCTACAGAAGCTTTTAGATTACTGATAAGCACTTAGTGGTTTGCTGTGTACCCTGGGACTCCAGGGGTGTCAGATGTAAGCACAATGTTAATGTAATAACCAACTACTTTTAGCCATGTGCACACATATGCAAAATTCTACTCGGTCATAGCATGTATGGAAGCAGATAAATTGGGGAAAGAGGATTGTTCAAGAAATTGATTAACACGGACTGTTAGGCATCTTCATCTTCAGAAGAGTGAGTTATATGCTGGTTAAAGCATGACATTGTGGTACCCTGCTTCCTCTTGCCAAATTCTTCTTTCAGAAATTTTGTGTTAAACACCAATTATTTGGTCAGATACTAGGTTAAATTGGTTATTAAGATTCCCTTCTGGTTTTCTTCACTTACTTTTCTTCACCTTTTGATGGGGGAAAAAAAGGGAAAAAAAGGAAGGAAAAAAAGAGGAAAAAACCACCTAGATTAACAGCCATGGAATGAAAGCCCTTTGTTGGACAAGTATGGTCTTAATAGGCTGCAGTACAAACTGCTTTTGCTGGTTACACAGAGCAGTTAATTATCAGTCTGCTTTGTATTTAAGTCATTTGATAATTTTTTTAAATGATAGAGGCACTAGTCACTGGCAGCAGACTTCCATTTCAGTTTATGTAAGTCACAAAATCATTGTAGCAGTAATTACCTTCAGTTATGACTAGTTTGTCACTCATAGTAACAGCTCAGATCTGTCCAGGCCATTGATGTTTCAGGTGGAAACAGGTGCTTCCCCTCAATTTGAATTGTTATCTAGTGTTGCAGTATGCTCCCAAACTGTTAGATTTGGACTCTTTTGAGTGGGTCTCTTTTTAAAGCACCAGGGAACTATCTAATGCGAAAGGTTGAAGAATGAGAAATGGTTACAGTATTTCTGAGCTTCTCTTTGAAAGCTGATGGGGGTGGGTATTTAGAGGGATAAAGAGATCATCACTGGATTTATTCAGTGTCTGTATATTGACTTTAAAAAAGTTGAAGATGAGTTTAGGGAGTGAGGCAATGAAAATGGCATTTGAAGGATTAGCTACTTGGTTAATTTTCAGAGATGTCAGTTTCACAGAGAGCTACACCTCTGGGGAACAGAGCAGTATTTCCTTTTTTAAAAAATATTACTGAGGTGGTGTTATGGATGATATACTAGAAAGTGGTATGCTTTCTACTTTACACATTAAGCTTGTCTCTACAGTCTGTGCCTTTTAAGCTTCTCTGCTTTGCTCTTATTTTTCAGTATTCTCTTTCATGTGCATTTCTAATTCTTTGTTGTTGTTGTTGCTAGGGATGTGTAGAGTATGATTTCTTTTATGCTAAAGAAACAACAATCTTTCATGTTTCATCAGGAATTTGAAGAATTTAACAGAAGGTTGAATGAGGTGTCTAAGAGAGTCCGTATTCCACTGCCAGTCTCCAACATCCTTTGGGAGCACTGCATACGCTTGGCCAATAGAACTCTCGTGGAAGGGTAAATAGTTCATGAAAGTCTTGCTTTTGGGTAAATATGTCTATAACGATAACGTCTATTTTATGGAATTCTAATTTTGTAGTGCACTGGTAAGCCCTTGTGCTTTTGGGTCAAAAAAATAAAAAATATCAAGGCTTAACATAATCCTTAGCAGTTGTTTCACAGAGTATGGTACAGCATTAAGCCTAAAGGGGATGATCTTGTACCTAGATGCTGCTGAAGAATGACATTGTCTGAGTGTTTTGTTGAAGCATTTGAAACAATGTAGTTATCTTTGAAAGAAATTTCTATCTGAAAATTATCATTTCCTGACAGAGCAAAGAAGAAAGGTAAAGTGTAATTGTCAGCATCTCTATGGTGATGCCATTTGTCTTTGCCAGGAAGAAAGATGGAGTTGTCAACCCTAGCAGTTATCTTCGAGTAGCCATGGAGCAGGATTTTTCCAAATTCATGAGGAACTGAGATGTGTCTTAGCTGGCTTGGTAAACAGAGGCTTAAGCACCTTAGTCAGGAACTGCTACACCTTGCTCATCCTTCCCTCTTAATCAGTGTCCCAGCCTTTCAGAGTCAATATTGTAGCTGAAGTATTGTAGTCTTTTCATCCACTGCATTTATTTTTGTGTTCTTGTCCCCTTGCTACATATGTCTGGGCTCTCATCACATCTTCTTCTGCATCATAGAATATGTGCTGTCGTCCACTCTTTCTACATATGTTTCCATATTTCTTTCCTGGTTATCTTTACCCTGTGCACTCCCTACTACCTATTTTACTTCTTTCCATCCCACTCTCCTGCTGTCTGCTCTAATTTAGGACCTCAACAACATCCTTCTTTTCCAGTTGTTAGCTGTCTTATTAGGGATTATCATCTTCCACTGCTTCCATCAAGCCATCATTTTTAAACTCATGTCTGTTTCTTTTCATGCCATCCTTTTGCAGTCTCTCAAGAGATCAGTTTCATCTTCAGGGAGACTAAATCCAGCCATGACCTCCCTCTGGCTTCTCAGTTCCTTCATATGACGTATGACCTATACAACTGTCTTTTCTTTTTGAAATTTTATTTTCCACTTACCATGCCTCAAATCAAAAGAAGTGGAACAAAAGCATCTTGTCTTCTCCTCACTTCAGTCGTCATGATCACTTGACTAAAGCTACTGTCTAGTGTGCTGATCAGCATTGATTTAATTTCCTTTAATCCACTTCTAGTAAGTTGTTCAATGTAGGAATTTTAGTGGCTTTTGTGGGGTGGCTTGTGTTTTTTTAAGTAGCACTGGGTGCAGTGGGGTTCTGTTCTATGAGTGGGACTAAAACATATTATACTAATGCAAATAAAACTCTGCATCAGACATCCTAAGAGGAGTTCTTGCCTGCTTTTAACTTAAAACCATAATTATGTTATGTTCTTCCTCAAGGTTCAAAGGACTAAGTTAAACAACTTTGAGAAGTACAATTCATTTTTATTTTCCTTCTAATTTTTACTTTCCACTGTGTTTCTCTTTTCAGTTATGCCAATGTAAAGAAGTGCAGCAATGAAGGACGTGCCTTGATGCAGCTGGACTTTCAACAATTCTTAATGAAACTAGAAAAGTTAACAGACATTAGGCCTATTCCAGATAAAGAATTTGTGGAGACCTACATTAAAGCATACTACCTAACAGAAAATGACATGGAACGCTGGATAAAAGAACATAGGGTAAGAGTTAAATTTTCATTCTTTTACTGTCTATCGGGAAAATTCACCATGATGATAGAATCATGCTAACAACTCTAAATGATCAGTGCTTCTGTGTGTTAAAAATGAGTATATGCATATATACATATATATCAATTTATTTTAATAAAATCTGTATGGAAAGCAGTATAAATGTAAATGTGTGTGTGTGCATGTATATGTTCATTGTATTTATTATATGAAGTTAGTATGTGTTTGTACTGATTCAACATCTGATGACTGGGGAGGATGAATAAGCCAGTCACATCTACCTACTGTATCAAAAAATGTAGAGAACTAGAGCGAAGTGAAGTTGAAAAGATCTGTGTGCTGTTCGGAATATGCCAAAGTGCGCAACTTGATCGTCAAGAAGTACAGTTTGAAATCACACCATAAAGTTTTACTTTGCCTTTAGGAGTAGATTGCTTAAACTAAGCTGTAAGGCACAACGGATGAAAGTTATTCCTTTTTCTTTCTTCATTTTATAATACTGAATCAGGATCAAGATTGGTCTCTGAGATAAGTCTTCATTTGTATTTTGAAAGCATTTAGCATGCTTTCACGGTAGCATTACCTAACCATTATAACAGGACTGCTTAAGTAATAGTCACATGCTATTTGAGCTGCCCATTGTTAAAGTGAAGTCTTCTAAAATGGAGCATTTTGAAATCTGTATTTTGGGATTACTTTAAATCCCACTAGAAATGGATGAAAGAAATAAGTCTTTAATATCATTTTCCTTATTATACCTCGAGCCACAAGAGAGATTGTGAGCTGTTGTTTGGTGACCTACATGGAAAAACTCTTGTTTAAACCTACTGGTGGAAGCTATGCTTTGGATGGTGTTAAGTATAAAGGTAGTACTGGCAAATGTGGTGTTTTGACAGATGTTAAAAATTCTTGTCTTAACATTTTTGCCATTTTTTCCTCCTTTATCATGTACTGAAATTAACGTTGTTTGGAGACCCTGTAGACAGAAGTATTTAGAAGCTTATTCGAAATGAGAAGTCAAAATAAAAAAGATCAACTTTTGTCAAAGTTCGTTTAGAAAAATGTTTTTGTGTTAAAAGCTTATCCCATTTGCATATATATTTCCCACCACACCTCCCAAAGAATGGAAAATACATTAAAAATTAATGTAGATACATATGTATTCACAGAATTACTTTCTGTGAACTCAGTCCAACACTACTAAAGTTGTAAGCGTTTTCCATTATAATCTGCCATGTAGCAAAATACAGTTTTGTCCTCTGCCTCAACTATGAAAACTATCCAGACCTGACTTAACTACCACTTTAAATCTCCCTTGTGTACTGACTCTTTCTATCAGTTGAAAAGTCCACAAGTATGTATGTCTGTGTTTTTTAATTTTATATCTTTGTCTGATGTTTTATTCTGCCATAATATGATTTGCTTTTATTTGCCAGGAATATTCCACTAAGCAGTTGACCAATCTGGTGAATGTTTGTCTGGGATCCCACATCAACAAAAAGGCAAGACAGAAGCTGCTGGCTGCTATTGACGACATAGACAGGCCTAAAAGATAACTGGAGAAAGCTACTTCCCTTGCGACTTGTACCTTTTTCTGTTCACGTGAAGCATGCAGACAAATCTCTCATGGACTAATGACAGCAGTCTCTTAAAAAACATTGTGCATGACCTTTCTTACCAGCATTGGAGACACTCTGAAGTGGCGTAATGTTCTAAAATATGGCTTTTCTAATCTGTAGAATTCTTCTCTGTTGTATTTCTTCTTATCTTTTTTTTTTTTTTTTAATTACTTGCCCTTAATAAAGGGCCACTGTTTATGTATCATTGGTGAGCTGTATATTTTGCAAAACTGTATACTGTAAGTAAAATCAAAATCAGAGATAAACACATTGGCTTAATATATAGTTGATGCTCTTTTTTAGTAAAAGGGCTACTTGAAAATATGATTTCTTTCCTCCCTGCTTTCACCCTCAGAAATTGTGCTTTATTATGGACCAGTGTAAAATGAAAGGAAATGTAGAATATTTGATCAATATACCTTGCATGTGGATTAAGAGTGCAGATCAACTAAATACGCTCATGTTAAAGCCTCTCATCTTTGTACGTATTTAAGTGTCTGTTTATTTAAAAATTAATTTACTCATATCAAAATGATTGACTTCAGATTAATAGGAAGTAATAAATACTGTACACTAATATGATTTCTTTGTGAGACTTTATTTTCCTAATTCAACAATGCAAAATGTCATTTACAATAGAAATTAATACTGTTCCTTTCATATCACTTCCCTTTTGTCCCTCTGCCAGTCTTCCCTGTTCCGAAGCAATAATGCCAGGGAATAGGAATGATGTTTTTTTGGCTGAATTTTTGGATTGATACTAAGATAATCTTACTATTTCCTGGTCTGCTGTAGATGCCCTGAGTGATCCTGACCAAAGCAAAATTACTTGGCTGCGTATTTGTCCTAGAAGTTGATTTGTCGGAGCATCACTGACTCCACTGAAGTTTTCAGGTTTGCCTTTGGTTTTCAGTGTGTAAAGTTTTAGATATTTTTTTTTTATTACATAATAAACTTTTTGCAGTGCTCTCAGATCTTTTAAAAGGAAAAATGCTAGCATTGAGCTAATAAGTAAAATAATTTTCATACGCTACAATCCACTAATGTATACAACATGGTAAATTCTCAGTTTCGGGTTCATACTTGCCATTGTACTTTTAATTCAAACATGGGAGAATCAGGACTTACTGAACAGCAGCAGTACCCTGTGGAATCATGATAATTGCTCTTTTCTGTAGCTTAATTTTCTCTTCAGAAGTGGACTGAGCATCATTGTGTGAGTTCAATGAAAGCCTATATACAGTTTTAGGAGAATGATAGAATTTACATTTTAAATATTGACACTGTAGTATTCATCTCCCTTGTTCATCTGTATTTGAAAGGAAATAACATTTAAACCAAAATTTAACTCCATTATTTACTGACCATTTGAAACTTGTTTAGCAGTGTGTCAATGTATATGTTGAAGCTGAATCACTTTTACCCTCATTAAAAAGGTGGTTCAAATAAAAGAAAAGTGTGGTTCATTTTGAAAGTGTGGATTTTTGCATCAGTGTGTTTGCCCTGAAGTCAGATCGTGAACAAGAGCTCTTGGAAGAAACAGAAACATGTCAGAGACAGATTAGTGTAAAATCTGTTTCACTTTTCTTCTCATGGATGAAATAAGAAATCTAAATATCTTCACTGGAACTTTGGTGAGCTGAACACCAAATTAATTTCTCCTGAACCATTTAGGCTGCTGTAATTTGATTGCTTACCAAAAGGTAGGAGTATAAGCACTGATTGGAATGTAGGGTCAAGGAAGGAGGTGAGCAATTCAATGAATCATAGTCYGGGGTAATTTTTTGTACTGTATCTATAGTTCGACATGTTATTTTAAAGTAAGCCCCCAAATAAAAGAATGTGTAAGATGCAGTGTTAAACCTGTGCAACAACTGTTTGATCTTCATTCTTACATGCCTCAGAAATGATTATATTTTCCAGAGGAACCTCCCCTCACTGCCTAGGATTGATGCTGAGGGAGAAGCAACATAGCTTAATGGCCTACATACACTCTTAGGTATATGGTTTAACTTTTAGGTTGCCCTGTGTGGAGACAGGAGTTGGACTAGATGATCCTTGTGGGTCCCTTCTAACTCATGCTACTCTATATTACTTGGTCCTGAGTGACTAATGAAGCCAAGTTTTGGCTGAATGTTGGCTCTGGTATGACAATTTTTTACAAACCATTGAATTTTGAGAATCTCTGTACATCTTCATTCTCCTATGAAATAAGATGACTCTGTTATACTGCTTTTTCTGCAATAGAGAATATGGCTTAAAACATCCTCTATGTTTTAGAGGAGTATTTTGCAATACTTTAATAATGGAAGATGATTTCCTTCAGTTCCCGAGGAGAATGACCAGCGCTGCAGAGGTGGGCAATGCATCTGTCAGTCCTTCTTTAGCCTAACAAAGAATTTAAATCCTTTTACTCAGACAGTGAGTACTCTGGTATTTTCCAAACTCAGATGGAGCATAGAAGACTAATTTTCAAGTTTCTTGTTAGGCAAAGCTTATCCCTTCCCTGATCAGCATACAGCTGGCTTTTCTACAGTCAGCTACTCTCAGTTGCATCTAATGGTGATGCTGTTCTCCAAAGAAGCAGCTACTGCTACAAAAATAGGGAGCAGCCAGCTGATCAGCTGTTGTGACCTTGGTGTAAGATTCAAGTCCTTGCTTCGGTGTAGGTTTAATTATTCAAAGCAGAATGGCATTGATGGGAAAGACTGTCTTGGATCACCAGTGCTTCAGCTGATAGAATCATAGAATCATATCAGCACTATCAGCTGATAGTGCACAGAGCAGCCTCCGGAGGTGTAAATTCAAGTGCCTGATCTGCACAGGGACTTGAATGCTCCATGATTTCAGAAGCGTAGCTAGATTTCGAGGTAACTGACTATTCTGGGGTCCCTTGTTCCCAGGCGGGAGAGAGTCTTCCCATGTGTAAAGTAAAAGCTTGGCTTGCTTCTGATCTGCAGTGGGAAAAACTAGGCCCTGGCCAGATCTGCTTAGCAGCACCCTGAACATGGGGTGTAGATTATAGCTTGTGAACGCCACTGAAAAAACTGCCTGCCTTTTTTTGTCCCTGCCCCCTTAGGGGAGAAAAAGGGACGAGTGATCAATGGCTGTCTCAAAGCTGTCTGTGAAAGCTTGCATCCCCTTTCAATTTTCACAGAGGTGAGTGACAAAGGCATGTCTCATAATATCAAAGATGGAGTTTACTTAATGCAAAGCTGTGGGTGTGGTTTGTGCTCTTGACTTGTCCTCCTGCCACGGAACACACAAAATTTATGAAGAGCCCCTTCTCTTACCGTGAAAAGTGATATATCTGGGGTCTTTCCCCTTTAAGATCTTGCTCATGGTTAGTGTTTATGAAATTTCTGTATTGCAAGCTGTACTTTGGTAACTCAAACTTTGAATAAAGCCCATGTTTAAAAAAAAAAAAAACAGAAAAACAGAAAACCAAAAAAAACCCTCAAAACCACACACACAAACCGTTCCACCCTGATTAAATTAATAAATAGTGCTGTGTCTTACCAAAATCCTCAAAAGGCCAAATGTCAGCAGGCACCTGCTACATTATAAATGATGCAGACAGAGATGGACAAAAAAAGGCAGATTTATTGTGTGTGGGTGATGGTATCTATTTTATTTATAACCACTGCTTGAAACAGCATAGCATAAAGACTAAACATGGCACCAGACACCAGGATTATGGTGCAAGTATGGAAGTAACGCAGTTTGCAAACAGCAAAGTTTCCGTGCTTGCTGGCTATTTAAGGATATTTGTGAGTGTGTTGTTTTTGCAGTGCTAGAGCTGTTTTTCATCACAGCGAGGACTTAGTTTTTAAAGATCTCCTGCTCTTCCTTGAGATCCCGAAGTGTGATGTGGAGCAGCATCTTTAAACTATACTAAATATTTCACAGCTCTGTGTTTTGGTTTGTGTGTGGGTTTTGTTTGTTTTTTTTTTTTTTTTTTAAATAGGCATTAAATTAGTAACATGCCATATGATAAAGTACACACCTGAGAAACTAATGAGGAGATGAGTAATCTCTTTTTTTGTGTGGTGGATCCATTGCTAAATTTTAATTCAGTGGAGTATTCTGTCCAGTCCCAGAGCGTTTATGTGTATAAGCTAAACTAAAAATAGTTGGATGTGACCTGAACTTGAATCTTGAATCTTGGCTGTCCTGTTAAAGAGAGTCCCCCTGGTACCCCTCAGCTCTGCTGGATTGGTCTGAAACTTTTGACCTGGATATATGTGTAAAAGAAAAACAACTTAAGAGCAGAGATGTATAGATCTATGTGTTACATTTGTAGATTATCTTGCATAGATTTCAGTATTGTCAGATTTAAAACTGGCAACAACAAACATGTTGATCTTTTAAAAACAAAACATATGAGCAAGCTGAAGATCTAGGAGAAGAGATGCAGTGAAGTGCCTCTTTTCAGTAAGCACAAAATTAATGGATATGCAAAATGACTGCAGGTATTTCAGAAGATCTTTTTTACAAGTAAATCCAAGGTTCATACTTGTATGCATTTCCTGCCCTATATCTCTAGTAATTTTTATTCACTGTATTTTGGTAAAGAATAAAATAGAAATGTCACCTCAGCCTTAAAATGAGATGGATCCTTGTACAGGAAAGGTACCGTCAAGATTATACTGTGGCTGCTGTCTGAGAGCTGCAGGGATTTAATGTAGGATATGCACCATAAAACTGTTCCTTTTGAAATTCATCCATACATTATAGTGTAAACACGTACATGCACACAGAGCTTTGTGTGCAATGTAATTCAACACTGGGGACTGTGAAAAAGAATGGCAAAATTCAACAACAAGCAACACATTATTGGTTTCTCTGCCATCACTGACATTAATAGCTGACACTGAAGCCTGGGTAGGTAGCGCAGAGGTGTTTCCTTGTATAACTGGTGTCCACTGAGGACAAGGTCATAATCTAGGTCTGAGTTCAGAGCTTTAAGTACATCTGGGTTACCATACTGCTCCCACTGCCGCTGACTTTGTCTGCCACTGATGTGTGCATGTAGGAATCATCATGCGGGAGCCTGCTGCAGAGGAGCTCCAACCCAGCCCAAAACATTGTAAGCATCAGGTTGGGCACTGTTGGTGGAGCATGATGCTCTGCCCTTAAGCAGAGGTGGTGGATAGCCATGCTTGCTGTCCTGGCTGCCCAGGGGCATACCTGCTCCAAATGCACGAAACTTGTGGGCTGGAGGATGGGCAAAATCAGGCTGAACGGCAGCGGTCTGTCAATGTGGTGAACATGCAGCTCGCTCTGGGACAGCTCGCTGTTCTCTTGAAACCTCAATAAACGCGGGAAGTGTCATTGCCTGATGCAGTTATTAGCACAGTACTAACCACCTGTGAGTTTTCAGGACTGTTTATGTCTTGAAGTGTAGGAAAATGGCATTAACGTAAGTAAGTTTGACTGGGGGCTGCTTCCTGGCCCCGAGCTGCCAACATCTGTCTCCTCCAGAGCAGTTAGAATATTTAAGCAGCCAAATGCTCCAACCAGCTGAGCGTTCATGGACGGTTTATAATGTGCTACGTTTCAACTAGGCAAAATTGTTGCCGTGACTAGTAATGCCTCACAGCTGTAATGCCATTAGCCCTTCCTTCCCCCCTTGCACACACAGCCCAGCGTTGTGCTGGTGTCTCTGCTCTTCCACAGGGCACTTCCTTCTCAGGGTTTACTGAACCTTTATGCTCTGGTCTGCTTATTTTTAGTAAGATGTTTACTGCTGCTTTCTGTTGCTCAGAATCTCTGCGGTAAGATGCAGGGCTCTGGGTGATGCACGTGTGGTTTTGCCTGTAGGCACTGAGAGAACTCTTGCTGTTCGTGGCTGCCCCGGCAGGGGGGAAGGAGCTCCCCATGGGTGGCACATTCGGTAACACTTTAGAGATGCTGCATACCGCAAGGGCCAGGTCACGGACCCTTCCTGAGCTTTGATTTAGGTTCTGCTCTGTCTTGGTGCTTGCTGTGGGGAAGTTTGGTTTATTTTCCTATACTTTACTCCCCTAGCTATAAAAGAAATGATGTTATCTACCATGATTTATAAAGTGCTATCAGGCCGTGGTTCTGTAGCCATAAGCTGTACTTTTGACGGCCATCAGTGACTTAACCCTAAGGAAGCTGAAACATGAACTCTTTGTGGAGAAGACAACACATAAGGAAACTTCCTTCCCTGTGTCTCAGGCTTTTTACTGTGCTGTTTCCTTTGCACTGGAACAGAAGCCAGTAATCTCACACATGTTCTTTCTTCTGATGCTATGCTTCAAACCGCACCAGGCAGTGCCGTTGCCTGTGTATCAGGGGACCCTGCTATGGACCAGAACACATGGTTGAGCTATGGATGGGACTCTTCTAAGATGTACTTATCCATTACAATAATCTGCTACTGCCAGAAATAATAACCAGACAGATTAGGTAGGGAAGACTGTGGACAAAATTAAAGGGAGATTTACCTTTTTTTTAAATGAAAGTATGAAAGGGTATTAAAAATACATATACTCATGCATCCTGATGGCTGTCCTTCTATGCACCATCAATAAAAGCTCAAGCCCTCTGTGTGAATCATGGGAGTAGTTAGCTACTAAGGAGGTAAGTACCCTGGAGATACCATATGGATGCAGACTGAGAGATGGTTTATTGGGAGAGACAGACTTCCAAAAAGACACAGGCTGTAAGGAGGCAAGACACTTGCAAATAATATCTCATATTTATTGTGATGTTCAACGTGATTTCTAGGTAAAGGAAAATGTATTTTGGGGAGCTAACCAAGGCATTTTTCATTTAGGGTTCAAGCCTTTATCCTCCCCTTCTACATAAGAGGCCTTCATTGCATTAGTTCCTCTCCCTTCCCATTCGTGTGTACCTGGAGCCCATATTTCCTCCCTACACATTCAGACACCTGGACTCGTCCAGGGACCCTTTCCAGAGGAGGCTGGCTTGGGGAAAGTCTACCTGGAGGAGCCCACAGCAGCGCTGCTGGCAAAACTGTTCCTGGGAGAGGGGCCAGGGCTGCCACAGAGGCACCAGGCTTCAAGTGGGACATCTCAGGCCAGCCGTAGGTATCTGCTGACTTTCTGAACCAAACATTTGCTCTTCTGCCAGCAGAACTACTTACCTTGTGGAAAGAAGCACAGGAAACTCTGGGGATAACCTTGATTTTCTTTTCCTTGAAGCACAAGTTATTTTTCTTAAGGCATTGTGTTATGACCTAATTGCCAGAATCAATACACAAAGGAGCTAGACTAGGAGGGACAAGGACGGTATAGATGAGACTTAAGATCTTGTTTGCTTGCAAAAAACCTAGAACATAAAATTCTTGAGCATTTATTTTCTTTGCAAATAACTTTTTTTTTATAAAGCCCAAATCTGAGACTGTTCCAAATAAAAAATTCAGGTGAAGAGATCAGGGAAGATTTCTTCCAATGCCTATCCATGCTTTTTAAAATCTATCTATTCAATAATGGGAAATGATGGGATAATATCTCTAGAGCTTTTTTTTTTTTGTAGGCACTAAATTGTTTGATTAGCTTCAGTTGCCTGGGTGAGTGTTCAGACTCTAAGCTGGTAGGCTCTGTTTAAGATTCTGGGTGATCAATTCCCATGAACTTGTGTGCTCTTATCTCATGTTTTTAGGTTGAGACTCATTTCTGTATTAAATTTCAGTTTTCTGCATTTGAAAGGAGTGAATTGTATGAATAATTAAAACACATTTATTAACCTCTAATGAATGGTCAGTAAGGCTGGGAATTGGACTGAGTGACATATGTGTGGGAAGTTTTGAAGCCTACTCTTTGTAAGAATGAGAAAAAAATCTTGATGTTGGTTAAGTAAAATTTTCTGGAGGTCAGTATGTGCCTGGATCACAACCTGAAAAATATAAGTACAATCTTCTCTGGGGTTATCTGGTACTTCGTGACGAATCTTTCTGCTCTCACTATTTCATGAGGTCAGTGAAGGATTTTCAGGCTGAAGTCTTCTACACCATACCTCACATGCTTTCCTGAAAACAGGCTAATGTTCATACTTGCTCTGTTTACAAACATTAATTTTTTTTTAGGAAAAGTAAATTTTAAAAAATGCAGAATACTGGGCTTCTTTAAATATTTTGTTAATATGTTCACCTTGCTTTACTTTTACAGTATGGAGTAGAATATAGATTAAAGCATTAGCTGCTTCTATGTAAAGCTGGCAGGTTAATTTTTGGCATTTTCTTTTTGTATTCTACAGCGCACTGCATGAACAAAAAGACCATATTACCAGTCAGTGGCAGCTTGTGGGGGAGCCCTCTTCATTGGCATTGCTTCCAACTTACATGAGTATTGCAACAGCACTTGGGTGCTCCAGTCATAGGCCACATCATCACCCTGCTGGGCTTTCAGTAAACAATATGGAATAAATGGTTTCTGTTGCCTCAGTAGGGCTTGAATCTAAGAATAATATAGCTGATGGGCTGTGTTTGGCTAATCTCTGTTGGCTTGTATATAATCACAGCCTTGTCCCCCGCTCCCGCCCCCCTTTCTGGGGCAACTCAGGAGCCTGACATAGGTGCACCAAGTTGCCTGGAGGAGCAGCCTCTCTCCCCATTCACTGAGCAAGCCTGAAGAGGCTGACCTCCGAGCTGCACTGGTGCGAGCACCTTCTGCCGAGACAGATTTAGCACCCCTGTCAGGGTGGAGACATCAGCCCCTGGAGCGGAAAACAGAATCCAGTCCTGCAACTCCCGAGGTGGTAAGCCATGCCTCCGTGGGATCTTTTTGACCTTCTGCATTGTGCTACCCATTGTGGCTGTGGTGGCCTTCCAAGGAGAGGGCTGGAAGTGACGGGGGTGGCTGGCGAGGGTGGGATTGCAGGGCACTGGTCAAAAAAGCAGGCTGGGGGACAAGGACCCAGGGGCTGGTGACCAGAGGAGACCTGGCTGCCAAAAGAAAGGCATCTTTCTGGTTTGTTTTGCTTCGTTTCCCACAGTGTTGAAGCAGGGAGCAGTCTGAGAGACTGCACAGAGGGCTACCGCTCTCTCCTGGAGTCACAAGCTCTCTGCCACAGTGCCCTGGGGGGACATCCCTCCTGATGAAATCACCAGCCAGTCTCTGCTGCCTGGCTTTTGTATTAGCAGAGTTTAAATTAGGCCATCACTCTGAAGCGCCAGCCTCTCTTTGCTAGTGACAGATGAGGAGATGCAAGTATAATCAAAGGAGCAAATTAATCCAATCTGATTCATCTACTCTTGGTTCAAACGAAATGCTCCAAGGAGGCAATGGGGACTTGCTCTTCAGCATGTGCTGGAACTTGGGCTCTGGCTACAGAAGTCTTTGATGCCAGCCTTGGAGCAAGGCTGACCAAGGCTATCAGGAGGGTCTAGGATGCAGACTGGCAGAGTAGCCAGGCCATGGGCCAAACAGGGTCACCACCTTGCAGGGACAGTATTTTCCAATACGTTCCTGGGCTGGAGAGGGGCAAAGGATTGGGGAACAAGTGGTAAAAATCCCACTACAAAATAAAAACCTTTTTATATTGACTTAATGGTTTTGTGGTGATGAGGCTCAGTATTAGTGCAGTGAGGGACCAGAGAAAGGGAAAATGGTTTGCGTGTTTGATAGTATCTCCCATGATCTACCCCAATATATGGAGAGGAGGAGGCCAACTGAGCAAAGTGGCCTCTCTCTCACCTCAGGAGAGGGGACAATAACCTTTCTGGTTCCTCTCCTCCACTCTGTTAAATCAGCCTAATACCTGGTTTTTATTATTTCATATTCAAACCTATATAAATGGAAATGAAGGAGACGTTGAACAGTTTCTTCTGGAAGGTGCAGAAAACATTGTGTTTATATAAGCAGTCATTGTTCACTGTGCATTACATACCCCCCTGGGTATCAGTGAAAAATCATTTGCAGAATGGCTGTATGTGTATTGTCTGTTGTTTAGAATGCCTATTTTTGCGAAAATGATGCTAGTCCAAATAATTAGGTATAATGGAGAGGAAGTATATAGATGCTACAAAGTGCTACGAAAAGGCTGAATTTGCTCTGGAAGAAGACTTAAGATTTCATTACCCCATTGCAGTCTCTAAGAGCAGGGTAACCTGAAAAGGAAAGGGACTACTTTGACAAATCACTTTTATTTTGCTTCCTACAGTAACTCATGGACGAAAGACAGATTGGGTTTTCGATGCATTGTGTCAGATAATTCTCTCTTCTGACTCAGCCACCCTCCCCCAACCTTAACTTGACTGAAATGGCAATTTGATTGTACACGTATACATCCCGCTATCTTTGTAAATGTGTGCCTTGAGGTTTACTACAGCACCATAGTCTCTATTTTGTCTATGAAACTTAAAGGTCCCAAACCGTTCTGCATGTGCAGGAGGAGAGGTGGGATCAGGCAGGTGCCATTGCCCTTGCAACCAGCAGCAATGAGGCCATTGCCAATGATGTCCCCTCGTGATCCAATCTCATGCCCTTAACTGGAGGAGGCAAGGAAAAAACCTGAGCAAGTCTAACAGGTCTGGAAATGGGATATTTTTCTGAACATTTGGGCATTTAGTCCAATAGAGAAATGCACAATGCTGGTTGAGAGCTAAAGCCAGTCAGCCAGCTTGGAATTCCCATTGTGAGGGATAGGATGACCCACAAACTGGGGAGGAGACCAGAGGAAACGGTGAGGGTCCGTGTTTCCTGCAGTCTTGCAAACAAGGTCATGGGGCTTTCTTAAAGAGCTTTCTTGTAACATTAACCATCTACTGTGATACGATGTAGCTTCAGTGGCATTGTGCTGTTTTGGGTCAGAAAGGAATATGACTGAAACTTTTAGAGTTTCTCAAAGTTAACTTTGGTGTGAAGAAATAAATCCCAAAATACCGAGGAGACCGTCACGACTGAGATAAAGAGAAGAGGACTGAAGTAGTGAAAGTCCAGAACTGTTTCTCCAAAACACCAATGGAGTACAGAAGGAGTGGGAAGGTGGCAGAGCCTGGTTTCAGTCAACACAAAGGCAATGAGGAAAAAACTGACTTTGCAGGGAAGGATTTGGAGGAAAAAACCCTGAGCAAAATATGGACTTCCAAACTTTTGTCAAAATATGCCTTGAAATAGTAAATCCAGCGACTGAATTCCCATTACATACAAAAGACTCTGAAATAAGCCTTTGAGACGAAAACCATTAGTAAGGTAAGAAGGAAATGTTTTTCTCTGTGGAAAGTCAAATGTACTTTTTATTCCGTAGAGACATGCATGTATTCAGGGCCAGTGCTATATGTGAACTCTGTCAGAAAGACATTGTTTCTCCCTCCTAATCCATTTGCAAATTGAGTCAGTGAAGTACCAATTAACCTCAGGTCATTAATTTTAAATACAATATCAATTTTCTTTCTTTTTTCTTTGCTTTTTCTTTTCTTTAACCTCTGTAATGGCCTGTCGGGATAAAAAAAAGTTGCTTGGGTCCTTAGCCTTCAATAAATCTTTTCTTAATGCACCAATATCAGGGCTCAGATTACCATCACCTTTGGCCTTTGAGCTGCTGAAGACATTTCTATGCCTTTAGTTTTAGTCTCCATCCTCTACTTCCCCAGCTGAGATGTTTTACCAGTGGGGGGGGGATTAGTCCCAGCTCTTATCTTGGTTGAGAATGTGGGTCTATTTTGTTTTTTTAGGAGAGGGCAAAGGAGCAAGGGTTCAGGATCTATAAAAACAAATTCCTGCTTTTGTTTCTTTAGTTTCATGATTTTATTTTAATTTAATTTTAATTATTTTAAAGGTGTTTCCCATGTTTTTAGGTCTTATATTTAATTTTTACTTTCAGAGATTATTTTTTTTTAACTGAAGGTTTAAAAGAATAGGATATTTGTTGGGTTTTATAATGCGCCAGGAGATCCTCTGCTGTGAGCTTCTTAGGTGCTTGGTAGCGTCTCTCGATCTACATATACTATATGTTATACAATATTTAGCTCCTCTTAGGGTTTTAACTTAATGGGGGCTACATTGAGAACAATCAGCTCAGTGACCAGCTCTAAGTTAAACCTTTCAGGAATTAATCGTGCTGAGTGGAATAGGGATCCCTCGTCAGCACCTCCTTGTTCTGGATATAACCAGATTTTTCCCCATAGTGGGGAATGCCTGGAAGATTTGGCAATGGCTATGTTTGCTCTAGGGAGGCTTCATGAGGTTGACCTAACTGTTCTGCGTATTTTAAGCCATACTTAACAGTATTTTTAATAGTGGTATAGGGATTGCTGAGTATTATGGGAAACTACACAATTCTTCGATTAGACAGGAGCTCTATTTGTTAAGAGACCCATCCAGTGGCTTACTAGCTGCTCAGCTCAGTTGCGTACATGACTTTTACACCATGAGGAGCTTCACTATGCAGCTCTTGAGGACAGTCAAACATAGACTCTGATGACCTAAGAGGTGCCCTGTAATGGATTCTTCTGCTTGTGAAAGAAGAAGAATAATGTCATGCCAGCTGATGTTACTCATTTTCTTATCAGCTATTTAAAAAGCCCAAGTGTTTAAGTCTTAAAAATTAACCACACCAAAAATAGGAAGAAAACTAAAAACACGAAGCCCCCCCCCACCCCCAAGAGATAAAATCCACACTTTAATTCTGATTTTTTTCCTGCATGCAATTTAGTAGAATGAATCATCACGGAAATTACACCTCATTTCACAGAACAATGTTATGGGAATCAGAACATACTGTATCTAGATAGGTAGGGGTTAAAGTGATTAAAATATTTGGACAGAGACTAAAAAAAAGGAATCAATGGTGCTTTCTGTCAAACCAGACAGGGCCAGTGACTTCTTGAAATATGACAGTGAAACTCTGCAGAAGAGGTATCTGGACATAAATTGACCAGATGTATCTCATCTGCCCCTCAGATTACATTCAACATGAACAGACACAGTATTTTTTAGCGAGAATATTGGAGCTCGGTGAATTGCAATACCTGCTTCATTTCGGTTCCTGGCTCCTGACGGTCCCCTGCTTCAGGCTCCCAGTTTAGACCAGAAGCTGCATGGAGGCACCTGGCTGCAGTGTGCAGACTGAGGTCCCCTCTACTGCCAGAGGACCGAGGCAGGCAGGTGGTAAGCAGAAGTCAGTTACCATGCCAGCAATCTAGCCAGTTGCTTCTACTTACAAAGTGACTACATCAAGCGTGAGTTGGAGGTCCTGAGCTTCTCGAAGGTGCTGGACTTAGCATGCACAAGATTTCTAATATATACACGTCTCCATGGGATCACATCAAAATGACTCCCTGTGAGTTAAACTACGCGTTTAACTCAGCCTTCAATGACTCTTCCATGACTGTGAAAGACGGCTGGCTCAAACTTGTCGTCGTTGCACACACATTTTCTGAAACCGTCAGTGAAACTTCTGGATGACCAAGAATGTGAAGTTGTTCCTAAATTGATTTATGTTCGTTCAAAGAACATATGGAATGGATCTGCCATTTGATTTAGGAGCTTGCAATGTTGTTTCCCAGAAACATATCTTTCTTAGAACCTGTAATGTCTTTCTACCTGGCACAGGAAGGATTTCTACTTGCAATATTTCATGGAATTACAGCTTGTATAATCCCAAACTTACATTAGGAGCATGTTGTCTCTGTCAAAAAGTGTTAAAACAGTTCTGAATAAAATTAGTCTGTCAATACTTTGAAATAAACTGCGTTTTTAAAAAAAAAAAATTTATGCATATTTCTGTACCTCCTGTTTATAATTCAACCCCCTAAATTTTATGATAGAGTTTTTGCATTTTTATTAATATTAATTCATACTATTTAGTTTCCAGTTGCTTGGTAACTGTTGTCAGGCTTATGCTTGTCATATCCATAAAGAATGTAGGAGAATATATAACACAAGCATGAGTCAGTACTGCTGTCTACTCAAAATGTGCTATCCAGAGCAATTCTTTAAGCTGCTCTAGAGTTCACTTCTCTACTTTGCTTTATCCTATGCCCTTTTCTGGAATCTACTTGCACGTTCCTGCTCCTCTCCTCTTTCTCCCTCGCTCTCCACTGCTTTCTTCACCAGGAAAAAAACTCCTGAAATTGCCTATTGCACTCAGGTCCTACGTGCATAATGACTAATTCTTAACTCTGACTTTTATTCCAGTGTGTCAAAAGCTCCACTTGCCCTGTTACTGCCAACGAGCATCTTCGGCTTTTCCTGAGACATTTGCTACGCAACGTAATGAATCATTCTTTGCAATACAGTGGCATTTGAGAGCCTGAGACAACACAAAATTGATCCAACCTAATAACAGTGTAACTATTCATAAGAGATACCATATAATTGATCTGGATGGAAGATCAGCTGGGTAAGCAGCTGGGTGGCCAGGAGGGAAGCATTTAGGAGGACTTTACTCTTACACTCAAATTCGTTTTATGGGCAAAAAGGAGAACACAACTTTATATGTGAAAACAAGAATTTGTTGTTGGTTTAATGAAACGTTTTTAGAGTATAATAATAATAGATTATTAGTCTAGTTACAATACTCTATATTCATATTCTATATATTTAATTCAAATTAATACTGGAAATCCTTGATGATAGAGTTAAAAATTTATAAAAGAAAATATCCTTCCTAGTATATTTGTTATGCTCGCCCTTGCAATGCTCCTCCAGGTGCCAGGCCAACAGTTTCAGTTGCGCCTGTGGAGGGGTTATGAGGAGCTGCCAGTGCCCTGCACCAGTCACTGGAGAAGAGAAGGGTGTTCGGTCTGCCTCCTCTTTGCCAGGAGAAACGTAGTGGTACGTTTTCTTACTCCACTGTCTTGGGATCTACTTGGGTTTGTTTTATTTGTTTTTTGTAGCACAATTTGTTTCTCTGCTCTGTTCACTGGTTCCCAGTTACTCAGTTTTTCTATTCTCTTTGTAACCACTAGAACTGGTTTTACCACAGCAACGCAAGTTTGCACTCCTGTGGGGACTGCTGACTTAGAATCATAGAATCATAGAATCATAGAATCATTAAGGTTGGAAAAGACCTCTAAGATCATCGAGTCCAACCATCAACCCAGTACAAATGCCCACTAAACCATGTCCCGAAGCACCTCATCCACACGTTTTTTGAACACCTCCAGGGATGGTGACTCCACCACTTCCCTGGGCAGCCTGTTCCAATGCCTGACTACCCTTTCAGTGAAGAAATTTTTCCTAATATCCAATCTAAACTTCCCCTGGCGCAACTTGAGGCCATTTCCTCTCGTCTCGATCAAGTCTCGTCCTCTGACTTGATCAACATGATTTGTTTTAAAATCTGTGATGTCCAGTATCATCCTGCGTCTGCCGTCTTCCACACCAATTTCATTCCAGGCAGTTCATAGGTACTTCAATCCACATGGCATATAGCTACTCGTTAAACTATAAACTACAACTCAACCAAAACAAGCTTAGGCAACAGGTACCAGATGTTAGACAGCTGCTGTCACAGTTAAACAGCTAAAATCAGCTCCGTCCAAGACAGTGCCTCAGGTTATGCAATTTCAGGCCAATATAAAGCCTGTAAGTAGTAATGGCAAAAATCACATTTAGTGGCATATATCATCTGGACTGTGTTGTTCAGTCTTAGTGTAGTACCTTGGATTTGTTGGAAGCTATGTTGAAAGGCTTAGACAGATCCAACTGTGACCTTCAGGCAGACCACAATAAATAGGCTGACTAGTTTTTATAGATGTCAAGGTTTTTTTAATTGTGCACGATATATTGAAGGATAATTAGTTGTCAGATGGATAAGAATGGCATGCTCTGGAGTCTCTGTGCAACCATCTCCATAATCACATGTTAGACGTGGCAAGCAGTCCCTTTTAGCTGGGAAAATCAATCAGTTCCAGGCACATGAATTCCAGATACTTGTGATTTTGCCTTTTACCTTCAAAATCTACCATAAAAAAAGGTGTTGCATTTTTGCTAGCTTTTACCAACATTTAGATGAATGACGTGCTCCACACATGTTCACTATCCCCAGTGCTTTCTGAAAGAAGTAGAAATGCTTTTGTATCTAGGCCATTCTTCTCACAGCAACATAAAGTTTTAATAAAGAATGGGCTCTGAATGTTCAAGTGACTAGGGCTGGGTGAAAGAAATTTCAAGAAAACTTGAAATATCCCAGTTTTCACTTCTTGATTGATTCCTCAGCATTGTTGGGAATTCAGACAAGGAGAAAATCTGTTGATGTGAAAATCTCTTGCCAGTGCTACTGGAAACTGGGACATTGTCATGGCAAGATCATTAGGTTTCCATTTCGCTCCTAGCAGCAGGGGCCGTTCAGGTTTGGAGTAAGTTGGTATGAAGCAGTTTTGTAGAAGTGATATTTGGTATAGTGTGACCTCTGCACCTAGGCGATATTTGCCTATTTCATGTGCAGATTTTTTTCCTCTTTCATGCACACGTTGACAGTATCCACCCTCTTGTAATTTAATTCCAAGTCAGTCTGAATTTTGAGGGTAATTTTTTATGTGTATAGTAGATCGCATAATTCTATGGGCTATTGTTGCATTTCTTTCAAAGATGATTATTTATGTGTATAAAATTTGAACGCTAGCTATCTAAACGGGTCCAATCCCATGAGTACATAATATGATTAATTCTTTGTGTCTCTTGTGTTTTAGATAATCATTGCTAAGTGGTTGACCCAAAACACATTGAGTCAATGGAGAGATCCACATCAAATCTTAAATCCTTAAATCCTCAAAGTCTTTGCCTTTGACTGTAGGAGCCAGGTTCTGCTCACTGTTTCACTAAGGGGAGTGACACGGAGAGTTCATACAACGGAATGGCAATAGGCCCCAATCAAGCTCTTATGAACACTGCTGTCTTACAACTGATTCCTATTTCCCTCTCTGCCATCCCAGCCGCTGCTGTGAAGCAGATGATAGATTGTTTCATTGTCTGTGTGTGAAGGGATGCTTACCGTTTTGCTTCCATTTCCCTGATAAGTTGTTTGGGTGTTTTGTGTCTGTTCACTGAGAATAAACAAGTTGGGAGCAGACAGACCGTAGGATGCTTTATGTTTCTGCTAGCAATGCGACTCTTGTTGGGTTTCAGAATGGAACCTCCCGTGGAGCCCCAGAGAGAGAAATCAACCCTGGGAGCTCAGGCGTGGCAAAGGCATCAAACGAAAAAACCCAAAAGCAGCAGACTTGTGGGAATATAAAGCCCCCAGAAGCCTTCCTTATATTAAAGTCAACATAGCTTCTTACTGCTTATTTCTCAAATAAAAATATGGTTCCTTGTAAGACAAGAATTCAAAAGTGTAAAGTAATTCCAAACTGTTTTTTGATGCTTTGTGCAAAAGTGCTCTGAGTACATACATTTGCATAAAATTTGAATGTTTCATACTGTTTCCCTCATTATATTATTATAGCAGTATATTTTCCCTCTGTTTCCATTTTATGAAAAAAAAATGTCTGATGCAAAAAGAGGTAGCTCCGATGTCCACCAGCAGAGAAGCAGCACTTGTGAAATTCATTTGCACTTAACCGCAAAGCGCTGAAGTGTATGCTTCAAATCTTGACTTTGTGCTGAAAGAAATGGGACCATTCAAGCAATTAACTCTAGGTGGTTTTTTAGGTACTTTGCTGAATCAGGGTATAGTTTAAGTGAGAAAATGTTATCTACTGATTGATCTTCAGAACTCTTCACTGCAAAATATGTTGGCAATATAAAGCACTACTACATTAAACCCAGGTAAGCCAGTGAACTAGAGTGAGTCAGGAGGCAAAACTGAGCAAGGGCAGAGGCAGTGGCCCAGATCTTAGGCACTTCCCCGGTCCTGTATTGTGAGTTTTCTCTGTATAATGCCACGTGGTGCACACAGGATGCCTCAGAGCCCCACAGGGCTAGGCCAGGCAGGAGTGAAATGTCCTGGAAAAGGGCTGGACTCAGATGGTAAACCCTGGGGCCAGCCTGTGCTGTCCACTGCTGCTTATTGCTGTGGACCTCTCCTGGCGTTATGCACCTAATCCCAGTTTTCCCATTCACGAAGGACAAGTGCAAGAGTGCACTGCATGTATTAAAGGACTCAAATATAAATATGCATTGTATACAGAAGCATACAGTCATTTATCAGAGACCCCTGCAGAACAGATAGCAGCTCCCCGGTCAGGTGAGAGCAAGCCCCGTTTCAACCTGCTTAAAACCAAGGACTCGAATGTGCACGTGCCGCTGCTGGTGCCTGGCTGTCAGGCAGGGTTCCTAATGCAGTAGTAGGAGGTAATATAGAGGGAAAGACCTGGCTGAAATCATCGTGGGTAAAAATTGGGTGTAGAGAGATCCTATGAAGCCACAATGAGAGCAAGTAGCATCAGAATCCTCTAATAGTAGCTTCCATTAAAGTGCTTACCGTGGGGAATGGACTCACACACTGCATTTTGATAATTTTCTAAGGTTATTTCCCAGATATAGGAATGTAACCTTTTTCAATTTAGCTAGGAGTTAGAGAGCTAATTTCTGCAAAACATGGACATTTCTCGTCTCATCCTGCATATCTAGTGCATCCTTCCCCTTATGTTGCTCGTTGTCATTCACAGTCTTCCATTCACGGACACTGTTAAAAGCTTTTCATTTCACATCTGGAAGCTGAAGCTGTCTTAAAACTTCCCTCATCTATTTTATCAATCAACAAGAAGAATGACGCCCTGAGGCCTCAGGGTGTAATTATGGGTGAGATTAGCCCAGCGAATGAAACACCTGCATGTCCCTTCTGTAAACATGCGCTGCTTTTCTGTGGCAACCTGGGTCATAATTTCAATATGAACCTCCTGTCATCTAACTGGAGTTTGGTTTGCTGCATGGTGCATTGCATCTCTTTATTTTCAAGGAGATTTTGGAATGCTGATTTGTAGGTGTCTCTAATACCAGGTTGAACATTTTTCACTCAGTTTTGCTCAAATAGAAGCTTTCAAATTACAGACCAAACAAAGAGACTTTATCTACATTTAACATAAAACTGAACGTAAATGACATCGCTCTGAACAATCTAAATGGTAGTAAAAAACATCTAGTTCTGAAGTGCTAACTATATACTCAGCACAAAAGTAAAGTGAACTTGTCCAAAGCAGTCAGACACAGTTAGCCCATAACCCATCTTCAGGAATTAGTGAAGGTGAATGAATAAAGACCAGGTCCAAAGCTTGAATAAGTCAACAGAAATTTTTCCTTTGGCTTTGATGGGCTTCAAGTCCAGAGTTCTTGGTTTGTTTCCGTCCCTGCTAAAATCAGCATCAGAAACCCCACTGACGTCAGTGACACAGAAACTGGTGGCAGAGGTCCTATTTCAAAATTAAACACAAAAATTATGTCATTTCAATTGGAATAAAATATCCAGAGCTAGATGGACAATGAGGATGTAAGATCATGACCACAGCCTTAAATTTTAGAGGTTCTTCTGCCCTGTGCAATTCACAGCCCTGAAGTGTGGGGAAAGTTTGCTGTTCTAGCTCCTGTGTTACTGTGCACATAACTACTTGAAGAATTTTAAGCTCTTTTATTGCTTAATAAATTTTAAGTCATTTATTGCCAAAAATATAGCATGTAATCATGACGTATCTTCAGGACCAGATGGGTCTTCAGGTTTGGCACTTTGAACTTAGGTGCTTAAAGTGGAGCTCAAAGAACTGTAGCATGTTTATAATTGATGCTTTCTTTTCTTACTCAGTAATAATACTAATATATTCCTTACTTATTTCGTACTTTATTATGCCTGAAGAAATGCTAATGTATTGTCATTTAAAGAATTTCAAGATGTGTTTGCCTAGAACACTACATTGCTCACAGTTTTGCAGATACTGAGATTCATGTTGTAAATAGAAATGCTTCTGTCATTGTATCAAAACTATTAAATTTTAAACCTACTGCAATAAAAATAATCGACAGTTTTTATGAGTCATAACATTCATAGTTGCTATAAATGTTAATGAAAAAATGGAATGAAGAAACTGCATGAGTGATAAAAGTCATAACTTATACCAGACTTAATTTGTGTATTCACTATAAACTCAGTCTTTTATGGATCCACAGGTCTCGTCTGCTCTGTTCTGGCATGCTTTTCCAAGTGTTAGCAATATTGCAGCACCGCTGCTCCGAACACTACTACTCTCATTGTGGGGCCATTCTCTGTGGACATAAATTAATTTGGCTCAGATCTGAAGCCATTAGCAACGGATTAACAAAATTAGAAATCTAAGGGCTCATGCCATTGGAGCTGAGGCTTTCCTTGGGATGAAAGCTGCATGGAAATCTGATTCGTGTTTGCAGATTTGTGTGTCTTTGAAGACTATCTCGTGCTATGAGTATGAAACACGAACCAGTGGGGGCTGGAAGAAACATCTTGACAATGCAGCTGAATTTTGAATCAAAGCTCTGTCAAAAGCTTCTCTGAGAGCACTGGCAGACTTGGATCTTTCTCGCCATGGAGCTGGGAAGGGCGCGAAAAATGAATGAGGCTTCTGGGTGAACTAACCAAAGGTGTGTCTGCTGTTTTCTGGGACACTTCCAGAGAAACTTTGCAGTTGCTTTCCATGTCCAGGAGCTGTTAAAAGGAAAAATGTCCCCACATCAAGAAAAGATGTCACGGTGCCTGAAGTGAAATGGAAATATAGGCATTGTTCTCCTGATGCGGAATGGAGGGTATTCATACAGATTCATATAGTACAATTCACACATACCCTATTTCTGAGAAAAGTGAGTGCCACACCCCAATATGGAGGAAGTTTCCCTATGTGAATGTGAAGTAACATTACCATATTTACTTTTTCTTTGAAAATTACTTAACATTAATTACTGAAACGCTGATATTGTATTAACTCTGCAAATGCACAATTATTTTTTTCTTTGTTGCTAATTTTTGGCCTCAGTATGGCAAGGAGTCCCAAAGTTTTGGCTTAATAAATGTGAAAAAGTATTCWTTTAAATGGGTTTGAATATGCTGCCTTTCAATGCTCTTGCATCTTCAGACAAGAATGGAAGTCCTGATTAAGTTTTTCTGTTGCTCAACATCTTAAAGATTTTCATCAGACATCTTTTTAGTGATCCCCTTTCCAACATAAGCATTTCCAGACTATCTGWCTTTCTCAGAAGGGGTAATTAATTCTTCTCTCAATTCCAGTGAGAAAGCTCAGGTCTTTAGGGTATTTCTTGCAAAAGGCAAAGCCAGGCTCAACTTCAGGACAGCCAGCCTGCTGAGGTCAGGTCTACCTTCAGAAGAGATCCCAAATGGGCAGCACCACATGGTGAAAGGGCTGAAGTGCCCACAGGGTGGTCACTCAGACAGGACTGTGCCAACCACTGCCTAGTATCCAATGTTACTTTCCTGTACGCCCCTTTAGAGGCTTCCTCTTTCTCTGCTGGTGTTATTCATGCTTTGAATCCCTTTGTAAGCACCGTGTGCCTTCCTTTAATACTGATGATACCTACATTTAGTGGCTAAAGTGGGCATTTTAAGTGTCTCTTGAATGCTTTGACTCCTTCAGAGTTCTTGGTGATGTACTAATCCCTCTGAGGAATATACAGAAGAGGAGGAGTAGACCCAGTGGGAATATGTTTCTGATAGAAAGTCATCTGCCCTCTCAAAAGTATTCCCTGAAACCCCACATTACTCCACAGACCAACAGATTCTTCCATCATTCTACATCCAGCAGATTTGCATCATTTCTTTGATGTTCATACCTGCTCTTGTTTCCTCTGCAAAACCTATTTTAGCTCTTCCAATTTCCCTTTAAAATATTTCCTGTTAAATTTTATGTCTCTTTTTAGTAGAATTTGTATGCCTACTTGTTGACAGAGAAGTACAAGATCTTTGAGCATATGAGCTGTCAGAACATTAATGTGCCACATTTTCCGACTGGGTCTACAGCAAGATTGGTTGCCTTTCCCAAAACATGTTTATAGCTTTGTCTCAGAGTTTGTTGTCCTGATGCAGCAAAAAATGAGTGTAGTTCTATGGTCTGTATTGTGAAGAAAACCTTACTTAAAAAAAACTTAGGTATGCCCTTGACTCTAAAATGGCATCTCTGGTTGCATTAGGTTGTATTTGGTTGTATTTTGTGGACATACTTCAAACACTCACTTTCAGTCCACAAACCTTATCTTTTACATCCCCGAAAAGCAGCTACTAGCTTTTTCTATAATGGTACTTTGGGGTATTCTCCTAACTGGTTTCAGTGTGGTTTATGTGGTTGCTTACAGAGGCTATTACCTACCTAATAACTCTTTTCTTCCAAGAAAAGCCCAACCAACCTCTTCTGCTTCTTTCTCTCTCTCCAACTAATACTAAAGCCAAACAATACCGAAGGGCGATCTTTTTTGGCGTGCACCAAGGACTCCACCAGTGGATTAGAACCACCAGCTCAAGGAAAGTGTGGAGCACTTCTCTTTGTTACCTTGTCAGTCAAATGAAAATTTCATGCCAGACTTGTAATTTCAGAATAAGGTCTAATATTTGTGATTTTGATATTTTAAGATGATGTTCTCTCAACTTGCAGCACTGCGTGCTGAAAAGTAAGACTGGTAAGGGACAGTCCGGGTTGAAAGTGAATCGCTCCTAGCTCAAAAATGGAATAATTTCTAGTCCAAATTCATTTGTATGTTTTGCTGGTATAAAAACTGATGAGAGCAGAAGTGACTAGACATTATAGTTAACTGTTAAGTCATACCATGAGCTAAAGAATACCCAGGGTGTTACATGTTAAAGTAAGCTTATTAGTAGCATTAAGAACTACCAATTATACATGACTCTCACAAAACTGCCCCTGAGGTATTAGATTAAAAAGCCTGATAGGTAAGTATTTAGCTACTCTAATAGAGTAGAAAATATCTGAAGAGACGAAATGCCTTTTCCAAGAGTTTTGAATGCTTTTGAAACCTCAGGGCTACCTTATGATTAAATATTGGGAAAAAATACTTTTAGAAAACTTTTACATAAATCACTGTGGTATGAAAGCTGGCAAGGACTGCTGGCTCTCAGGCACTGTGTTAGCTCGTGGCTCCCCACCTTACCCACCGCAGCGCTGGATTCACTCCAGTTTCGCATGGTGTTTCTATAAGTTACTGCTATGTTTCGCTGACAGTAAAGCATCTCAGCAGTGAGCACCAACCTAGTGTGAAAACAAGTGCATGTAGATATGTCCAAGAGAATACTTATCACGACACGCAGCCTACAACTGGGCTGCCAATGCATTTGTAAACATGCTAACCTGTATCGAAACACGTCAGCAGAGTTTTTTTTCATGAAATCTGTTTATCCTTTCAACAGAGTTCTCCAGGAAACTGCCTGCTTTGTCTGTTCTGCACGCTGTGTCCTCGCAGCAGACTTCAGTCAGCGTAGCTACGTGAGTCGGGGCAGGATATGTGCAAAATGAGACCCACATAGCTCTCCTGGACAGCACCTCTGGTAACAACAGTTATATATGCCATGGGCTGCCTGGAGGGTCTGCGTCCTTTGCTGCTCCCTGATCCTCTATAATGTCAGATCTGAATTGCCTGTCTTTGCCTTGAGCCCAAAAAGTTCACCGTGGCCTATACCCTGCCCACAATGCCAGCTGTCCTCCTCATATTGACCAATTTCCAAATGACCATCTTTGTGCTTTCTGCTGTTCTGTGCCTTGTGTCTGGGGAGAAATGACTTGCCAGTAACACCCTCCTACTGACCCTGCTGCTATTCTGCAAATCACTCCTTAAAATTCTTTCTTTTGCTTTGACATTTTTAAAACATAAGGAATTATGAAGTTCCCTATGTGCCAAGACTGCCGTCTGTCATGGTGACCAGCACTATCTCCCTGGTTTCCTGAACTCCCCGGCTGTCTGTACTTGCCTTTCTACAGTGCTGAGAACAATGACTTCTCGTGACACCTACACAACAGCGTAAGACAGAAACAATAACAAGATCTCATAAAATGATGGACCAGCAGTTAAAATAAATGCATCTATTATGGAAGCTGAGGGGAAAAAATGGAAGAGCTTAGCTGTTTGGCCTGATTCAGTAGCAAGTGGACAGCACAGAGCAGAGGACAAACATAACTTGGGAATATTTATGGAAGGAGGCCTGTATGATGCACAGATTAGAGGTATGTGATTTGATGGGAGAACTGGCATCCCCCAGATTTTTCTGGGGGAAGGTAGGTTCCTAGGAACATTGGGAGCCTTGTTGACTGTGTTCACTCTTTGTATACAGTCTTCTTGCTACAGCGTAGTCACCATTTCTGACTATAGATCTCACACTCAAGCACCTTGTGCAAGCATTTTTGTAAGTAGACACTGCTACAAGCCCACCTCTGCATCATGAGCAGAATTGTGCCCTGTGGTCCCTTCACCAGGGGTGCAGGGTATAGGGACAAAACGGAGGTGCTTCGTGTCAGGTAGTAGAAGGCTAAGGTCAAGCTGGATTATAAAATGGAAATTGCACAAAGAAAAGAAAAAAAGGTGTATGACTGAAAAGGCATGAATCAGATGTCTCATCAGAGGAATTTGTATTACCCCAGAGGCCCAACATGTCTGAGATGTCTGACTGGGACTGGCAAGGAGGACACAGGATCTACAGAAAATCCATAGCTTTCTGGAGGGGCAGCAGCCAGCCAGGGTATGCCAGGGCATCTGATTTAGTGCTCGATATGACTTGTGTGATGAACAATAGACTTGATTTCTTTTTCTACACCTGGGCTTTAAGCAAACAGGAGGTTTTACAGAAAATACAGCTCTTTCTGTGAAATTGTTTTGACAATGAGGTTTTTAATCCACTAGAATCTGTAAATTATTGTCAACTTTGATGACTGCTGTTTGCATGTGCCAACCATTAAAATGCAATTTCAGGATGTTGTGATTTTTAGCTGAACAAAATGCATGTGATACATAGCATCCTATGTTTGTATGATGTCCAGTTAAAAAGTAACATATGCTCACTATCAGTTTTTATATCCCTTTATAGCTTCCATTTTGTTCAGAAACTTTTTTTTAAAAATACTATTTTACTGTAGGATAATCATTTAAATCACTTCACTGAAGCTGCTGGATGTGACAAATGACTTCCATGACAAATGATAGGACCGTTAAATGCTTTCTTGTTTAGCAATAGCTGTAAAAATGGGAAGCTTAGCTTCGTGCAGGTTTAAGCAAGGGCTCAGGCAGCTGATTGAGCAGATTGCTTTAGGGACCTGACCTTGAATATAAAGGTAATTTGTAGTTTGCTTTCTTTTACTCTGTGTGTATCAGTGTGTGTACAGAAGTGGCAGAAGAAGCAGAGAAAGCGTGAGAAAATAAAGACATCCAGAGCAGATGCAATGATGGCAACCTGGAGGCAGGTGAAAGATGGAGAGAGGGTGAGTGACTGTAACATTTTGGGATAAGACTGGCTGAAGGAGACATGGACTTAGGAGGAAAGGATCTGCCTTGCTGTGTCCATGGAAAGAGGGGTAGGTGCATAGTCAGTAAGCTTGCTTTATTAAAATAAATTAAAGTTGTTTGATATACTAAACTTCTGTGGACTGTAATGAGATTACCTAGAAATTCTTAAACCACAGGATATAAACTGAGGCTGGTGTTTTCTAAAGGGAGTGAGGGAGTGAATGCTGATCTCCCTGTAATTTTAGAAAATAAAAATTAAATGTAAGAGCAAAGTTGATGTCCTCTAACTTTATCCATGTGAAGTCAGTGTCCATGAATAACCTCTAGAAATGTCACATCACTCTCTCTCTTCACTGACTGTGAATGAAATTTAGGTGTTTAACAGACTAGATGATACAAAATAAAGTGAACAGGGAGCTAAAGTGAGGTGAAGATAAATCTCAGATATGCCCCTCACATATCTAGAAGGATGATGTAAATTGGTAAGATCCTCTGAGTGGAGGAGTTTTATTCACTCCAGCAAGGACTGATGGATTATTGTCCTGTGTAAAGGACCATCACTTCGTATGGGTTTTTTTTTCAAGTTTCACTGTTGTGTTTGAGATTTAAATATATATATAAAAAATCTATCAGACTAGACACTGCCTGTTCTGCATTGCCACACTTCGTTTGGTTTGTGAGAGGCAAGCATTAGGAAAAAATGAGTAACAATGGTAAACTTGCAGGCTGTCTTCAACATTTATGAAAATATGCTTAGGAAAATGAATTTTAAAGAGTTGGTGGCCATCAGACTATATACACCACAAAATGACAAGGACATAATTAGGTAATGACTTGCTGCTGTCTATATGCTGTCTGTGATCCTCTGACAGCTGTGGTAAATTCAGCTACAAAAAAGCGAGCRTTGTGCTCGCCTGGGAGCCGTGGGGTACAGATCGGGTAGGATGAGTGATGAGCCCCCACTGTCACTTTTGCTGCCATGGAAGACTTTCCTGGATCGCATACAGCGGAAAGCAGGGACTGGCTTTGGGGAATTTTCAAGTCAGCACTTTTATTTGAATATGCATTAATATATTGATAAAATGCCCAGTCACGTGGCTGCATGCAAGGCTATAATTACTGTGAGACAGTAACAGCCACTTTTGCACACAGAGTGACCCACAACCAGTACAATTTATTTCTGACAAGACAGTACATTGCATTTGCCAAATCTTACAGTCACATGCTCAGTAACCTGTCAATCTCTGCCCTGGGACGTGCTGCTTAATGCACACAGGTAGGTGGCCAAATAAATGTCAGGGCGGGGGGAGCTGCTGGCAGGGGGGATGCAGCACCTGAGGGACCAGGGTGAGGCACACCTCGGTCCCAAACTCTTGCTGCCTTCGCAAACGGGACTGCTGCTGAGTCGGGCATGGCTCGTTGTGAATAAGGGCACACAATTTGATTTCATGGCTGAGGCAGGCATGCGGGAAGGGTGTCCTGTATCAGCCCTGACAGGCAGGGAATAATGTAGACAGCTTCTCACTTTCCTCTGTCCACGTGCAAACACAGGAATGAGCTCGCTGCATTAGAGAAGTCCAACCTAGAGTGGGTCTCCTGCCAAATGGCAACCTTCAGCAGGAAAGACTTATAAGCAAATAATTGTCATCTTTAAGATGTTCCCAGTTTAAGTGATTTAACTGATGAGAGGAAGGCAGATCTAATGGAAAATTAGAAAATGCATTAGTTGGTCCTGAGATAGAGGGAACAGTGAAAGATTTCTTCTAACAAATTAGAACCACCAGAGATTTCATTTCCCCTACATTTTAAAATAAATTATTCCTTTCAAGCCTTTCAAAATATGGTGAGAAAATGAAATTAGTAATTATCRCTTTTTACATCAAATTTCAACCTTTCAACCTATTTTTATAAGAAAAATATTTGCTGGAGTAAGCAGTTCTGGAAGATTGTTGCATGATTTATTTTCCCTTATTGTTTATATAGCATTTCTGCTCTGCAGATACCAGATAGATGAAGAAAAATAGTCTCTTATTTCACCAAATAGCTTGTGACAATAGGATGATGAAAAAAAATATATTTCACAAGATTGAGATCTCTATAAAAAAGCTCCATATTTTTAGCAAAGTCCCTCAAGATTTCCCAGAGGAGTCTTTGGACAATTCCAGAGGTCTTTCGTCTGCCTGTTTATTAAGTCTTTTTTCTGTTAGCTTTAGGGAACTTTTTGCATGAACCGTAAGGACTGCAGCCCACACCCAAAGGCCACAGAAGCCTGCAACAGGTCAAATCCTAAAAGTCCTGCTATGTGTGTCCTCAATTTAATGTCACTGCTGAAGTCAGGGAGAATTTAGTCCCTCCTTGGACTAACTAAAGACTTCAGGACATGAACAAGATCAGTTTCTTTCATTTGCCCCTAGGCAGGGAAAGTTAGTACATTTTACAGTACACCGCTGGATTTTGAAAAATAATAATTAGGGCCTCACTTCAGTGAAACACTTGGGGAAGTGCTTAGATAAACTTTAAACAACAGGAAAAAAAATTGAGTGTTCAATGGCCACTACATTGTTTATCAGAACAAAACTATTTTATTTTAATTCCTTTTAAATGTGCACCTTCTTTCTATGGCCAGAGCAGTTTTCAAACCTGTGACTTCAGGCATATTGAACGAAGAATTGAATGGAGTGGGGGTTCAAAGGAGGAATTCAGGTTATTGGAGTCTTTTTCATCAGCTACCTTTTCTTTAGATAAATAAAATATGTGTTATTTAGCTTAAAGATTGTATCTGTGTCATTTTTCCTTACGGTGAGAAAGAGTCTTGCTGCACCAAGGGAACAGCCTTCACAAGGTTTAAATGGCTCGGGAAGCTGGAAGGTGTCCACTTGTGCTGTTTGTTGCTAGAGCCATCAATCTTGATCAGAGCTGGCAAACACACCAGGCCTTTGTACCACTGTCTGAAATAATATTCTTCACTGATTAACAGAGCCATTTGGGAAAATTTCTYGGAGACAAAATCAACAGCTTTTTTTCCTCGTCCCATTAATTAGAATTGCCACATTCTGCCTGTCAATATGTTCTTTGAAGGCAGTGGAAGAGTGGAGGGCTGATTTTTGCCTAAAGATGTATTGGATCCAAAAGCAGTGTAGTTCTGCACTTGCAGAGTGTTTCAGTCCTAAGGGTCTGTCCACTTGGCTGACTGCAGAGTCAGAAAACCGAAACATTTTTCCTACACCTTGTCATCGAGTATATCTATAAATGATCCAAAGACAGTAAACTTTCCCTATTCTCAGTAACTTTTGTGAAGCGTATCAAATTTGCAAAGCTTCAGGGAAAACCATAACTTGTCCTTAAAATGCCCTTCTGTTTTCGTTTATCTTGTTGGTTACAGAATAGTTATTAAGGCTGTTTGTCCCAGCATGGTGTGCTTCTCACGTAGGCACCAGAAGATACCAGATATCCCCTGGAGTAAGCTATAAGAGAATAGGAAAGAAACAGGCCATTGAATATGAAGCTGAAGTAAAAAGGAATTTTATCCCCTTTCATCCTCCCCACTTGGTCCCTTTGTCCCACCCCACTCTGGTGCCCCTACTCTGCACACCTTCGCTTATAGGTAAACCTGTAGTCCTGGCTACAGCTAAAGCTGAAAATGGCCCTACTGTCTGCAAGCAGATCCCAGGTCAGAAGGAAACAGCAGGGGATGCTGCCGCAGAAGCAGCCGGACCAGGGACCACACTGCTCGTGTGAGCCTCGTGGTGTCTGGTGGTTTAGTTACAGTCACCACCCTGGGAAGGAAATGGCAAAGCAAGAGCTTCAGCGTGCCAGTTAGAAAACTCTCATTATCGTTATTTTTTCTAGCACTAACACTAATATTTGGTGTTGAACCTAGTGGATTTTTGAAGGCACGGGTGTTGCAAGGGCAGGGGGTAATTCTACTTTGTAAGACATCTGTGTTTGCATCACTTTTAGGCCCTCTCAGTGTCTGGCCAAATGAAATCTCCAGAAGTGTATGTTTCTCTTTGCCTAGCCATCCGCTTTTATTCTGTCTGTCTCGAGGGATTACTTATTCATTTTTCTTAAAGGCAGGGGAAAAAATGTCAAGAATTTCTTAAGAATAATTGAACTCCTGAAGTAATGCTAAACAGCCTCAGAAGATTTTTTACTGGTGCAGAGGTGCTGCTTCTCTTTGCTAAAAAGAAAATGAGGTGATTATAAAAGCAGATTTAAACTTCTTCTGCTGAAGACAGGGTAGTGTGTACTCTGTGGCAGCACCCACACATGGGTGTTCTTGCCATGTCTGAAACAGAAACCTGCGCTGACAATCTGATCATCTCATCCATCTGGTTTTCTACTCGCACTGCTGCACCAAACACCCTCTGTGTCGCTGGCTCCAAAAACCCTGTCAGGCTTATGAGGAGAGATTTGTCCGAGGTGTATCCAAGAGATCTCTGGAGATTTCAAGTAAAACTGCTGGGATCCTGTTGGGATGTTACACGTCACAGATGTCTCTTATCTGCTGTCAGATGACAGATGGTATGTTTCTCATATTAAATAAAGCTACAAAGAGCTGCAACCGCAGGATGAGATTTGAAGTATTAAGTATTGTTTAGTTACTCCATAGAGCCCATTACTTTTAGTACTTTCTCCTTGAAACCTTAGATTTAAGCACCTTTGCTCACGTGGCACAACGGGCTTCTAAACCCCACTAACTCCCCGGCGGGGACCTTCTTGCTCCAGACAACTTCGCAGCCCACAGGGTAAAAGACCAAAAGGTTTCCTCCTCTTCTGTCAGCCCTGTTTCTGAAGCAGGGGATACTGGGGCTGAGGAAGTCGATGCCAGGCTCTACCTCCCTGCCCGTCTCAACAGCAGCTACCAAACCTCTGTAGCCCGCAGGTGAGCTGGAGCCAAGGGCCGGAGGCCACTGCTGGCTGCTTTGTGTGCCTGTGCGGCACAGTGCGGCTCCACCGCAGGGATCAGGGCTCTGAGTCTGAGCAAAGATAACTTACCTTGCTTTTCCTGCCCCTTCCTATCTGTCCCATTGATTTTTAGAGGCTCCCACTTTTGCCACAGGTACTAACCAGCACTATACACCCGTGTATGGGTCAGTGGGGATGGGAACAGCTGCTGCCAAAGACAAGTGGTCTTGTTCRTGAAATGGCCTTGATTCTTGTTTGAGCTGATGTGAGTTACCTGTGTGACCAGAAAGCAGTTCTGATGAGTTGGCAGGATGTTTGCAGCTCCGCACCCAGCTCTGATCTAGCTCCGGCCAGCTGTCTGGGCTGTACCGCGTTAGGCGGTGTACATCAGTCCAGCCACCCTCCAGCTGATGGTGCTCCCTGCTCTAACACACGTTCGAATGAGTTGGGAATCTGCTCTCTCTCCTTCGTTTTAATGAAGCTTTGAGTTCCTGTAAGATGTGACTTTCACCTCAGGTGCAGTGCTGCTATCCAAGCCTCTTTGTTCCCCTAACCATACTCAACACGTGGAATACAGCTGTAGAGCTTGGATCCTAATGTAACCATCTCCAGCATGTAGGATATGCATTTACCGTGTCCTTGGTCAGCTCGTTGGGAACAGGAGTCCAGGCGAGGAAATTAATCTCCCGTAGATATGGGCAAAGGGAAGGCAGTTGGACGCAATGCTCCTCTTCATGTGTTTGAAGTGGATTTCTTTTCTATGAGCAATTTGTCCCAGATTGTTTTACAACACGTCTGCATCCTGTTCTGCCGACTCACCGCTTTGAGGCTGTGCCCATGAAATAAAAGACTTTAATTTTTATGTGTGTTTTTATTTCCTTGCAAAAACTGCAATACAGGTTTTTTCTTCCCTGATCTCATTTATATCACCAGTACTTTTCCCTGATGGCAACCAGAAGCCTTACATAAGGCAGCAAAGCCCTCCAGAGTTCAGCAACCAAACAGAAATGCCGGAGCCTATTCCCACCTGCTCGGGAACAGCACAGAAATTGCTCATGGACATGTTTGCCCTACATGCAGCAAAGCAAGGATTCAAGCAGAGAGCTGCTGCAAACGTCAGCTCGCTGCTTGGGAAGCAGGGGTTGGGGGACTGCGGCTCTGTCCTGTTTTGCCCAGTTTAAGAGCTCCCGGGCTTCTGATGGAAATCCTGATTCTCAATTAATTGCAGCCACATTTCCTCCCTCTTCGTAGCATGGCTGGTGAACTACTCTGTCATTCTCTTCTTTACCTTACCCTAGCACTCTCTTTGGGTATCCTTCTCTAAAGCAAACTCCGTGCTGGAATTTGATGGGTGTTGTCTCCACTCTATTTGCAAAACATTTGGCCAAAATTATATTGTATTATATTATATATTATTATAACATATGATAATATATCAATATATAGTATATTGATATATTATATAGCGATGTATTATTAATATATTATAATATAATAATATTACAATATACAATATACTAATACATATTATGGCAAAATAATATAATATAATGTAATGTAGTTTAATGATATTATATATTATGGCTTCCTTGAGACACCCTTCAGAGTGGATGTACCCAACCCAGACTCTCTTGAGGCTTTGACCTGTGAAAACCATAACTTCTTTAAGGTAAATCCAAGTCTGGGAATCCTAATTCCAGTAATACAAAGTTGTTAATAACTTCTGGGAAAAAAAACCAACCTCCTGTTCTTTCCTTTGTAAGACCTACACAAATGTTTTTTCTTTATTTACACAAGGCAATCATACAATAATTTTTGAATTTGTTGTTTATTTTCCTGGTAAGCACATTTTCATGGTGGATATTCTGTGTTTTGTAACCAGAGATAAAATACTGTTTATTGGCTTCCTTTACAAGATTTCTGAATAAAAGTAGTTTCTACTGTCTATTTTCATGAAATGATGAGACTTTTTCCATTGCACTTATAGAGATTTGGAGCATATAACCAAAATAATTATTGTATTAACCTTCTGGCATTGGATTAAGAGTTTTCCAGTTTGGTAAATTGATTGAAAATATGTTGATAGAATATGATTTTCTCTTACCATTTTTAATGTGATTTTATAGCAAAGTATAGTGACTTTTGCTTCTAAAATTACTTATTTTGTTCTATGTTATTGGTACATCTGGTAGAATGACTCAAAGAAAAGCACAGGTATACATAACTTTAGTGTCCTTGAACCTCATTTGACAGAAAATTCATAGAATACTCTTTTATCCTCACAATCACTTAAAAAATTGACAGTCATTTTGGTGTCTGAAGGGTACTGTCCCTAAATCAGAGACAGCAAAAGTACTTGCAGCTTTCCCTAAGGCCTGAAATTGATAGTGGTTTGATTTAATTCTGATCAGAAAAAGTACATATTGCTGTATCAGCTGTAGGGGCAGTAACATCTGGCAGAAGGATGAGTAGGCAACATGGGAATAATAATAATTTCTAAAGCCCTTCCAGCAATCTCCTTGGTTTCAGTGCTTGGAGACTGAACTAGTTTTGGTTCTATCACTCTGTTCTGAATCTTCAGTAAATTTATAATATGGCTGTTGCAGGGAGATATGTTTCCGTTAACCTCAGAGTGGGCTTTGGATCTGCCTAGAATTTAATACCGAAACTCCTGAAAATGGAGACAGTAGCAAACTGCAGACAGCCAATTAATGAAGTAGATAATTAAGAGAGTCAGTCTATCAGATGTAAAATTCCAGTGCATCACTGCTACAGAAACTAATAGTTTTTCATCTGTGAGTCCTATTTTGCAGAGATTGGCAGTCGTTACTGTTTGGAACCATAGGTCTGAAAACATAACCAAAAGCTTTGTAATTAGAACAAGTGCTGAAGTTTCCATGTCATAATGAAATTCTGGAGACTGAGGCCTTTTGCAATTAACTGTAGAACATTTATGTTAGAAATCAACCTAGACAGACTTCATGTTAGTGGAACATGGAGAATGAGTGGTTTGTTGGGGTGTTCAACTGGATGAAAAAAGAATAAAAAAGAGGCTTTGAGAAATGACAGGAAGGTCACATTTTATTTTCAGGGAGAAAAATGTGTTTCCAGGTCTTTCCTGCTATATTTCTAACCATAACTTGCAGATGATCACGTAACAGGTGTTCCTCTTTGCTATATGGATTTTCAGTGCTGAGAGCCTACGAAACCCCTCCTTCTCTGTGCAACCCATATGATTAGGGTATAAAATACCTTCAAAAGCTGAGTTTGAGGATTAGAGTATTAAACACCAAACAAAACACCTCAATGGAAGTAGAGGTTTCAATTTACCCTGCACTTTTCTCCATGCTCATCTTCTGCCAACTCATCTTCTCTTTCACAGGTGGTATCAGCCCTTCGTTTGCTGCCATTCCCCTCAGCTCCACTGGTGTGAAGTGTGTTTTTCTCTTCCAGAGCATAACTGAACTAACAGTTCAACCTTCACGATGAAGGAAATTAAACACAAGAAGTGAATACATATTGCATTTTCTCTGGAAGCCAAGCCAATGCCAGAGTCTTTCTTTTCCCACTCCTTTCCCACATTGCAGTTTACCACCTCCTCACTCTGCTGACCTCAACCAAATCTATCAAATGGCTGTGATAGACGAAGGAAAAAAACGGGATGTTTTGGAGAGTGCAATTTATCTATTTATTTATTCATTTTTAGAGAAAAGGATCAAAATGCTACAATTCAACCTGGGGAGGTAGAAATGGCTATTGAGCTGGGAGAGGGAAGAGTGGAAACACTTAAGGTATTTCCATAAATTAGCATTAGTCTGGTTAGTAACAAATGCTGTTATTCCTAGATAAGGAGTCTGGCCTAAGAGGATTGTGGAATAGATTAATGCACATCAGAATTAAATAGCCAATATACCTGGAGCCCTAAGATGAAAATATGATGTTGTTTAATTCATTAAAGACTATACTCCCGTGGCTGAGTGTCCTGGTTTCAGCTGGGATAGAGTTAATTTTCTTCCTAGTAGCTGGTATAGTGCTGTGTTTTGGATTCAGCATGAGAATAATGTTGATAACACATTGACGTTTTAGTTGTTGCTAAGTAGTTCTTACACTAGTCAAGGACTTTTCAGCTCCTCATGCCCTGCCAACAAGAAGCTGGGAGGGGGCACAGCCAGGACAGATGACCCAAATTGGCCAAAGGGATCTTCCGTATCATATGATGTCATGCTCAGTACATAAACTGGGGGGAGTTTATATACTAGCCAGGAGGTGGTGACTGCTGCTCGGGGACTGGCTGGGCATCGGTCAGAGGGTGGTGAGCAATTGCATTGTGCATCACTTGTTTTGTATATTCTTTAATAATAATAATAATAATAACAACAATAATAATAATAATAATAATAATAATAATAATAATAATAATAATAATTTCCCCTTCCTTTTCTGTCCTATTAAACTGTCTTTTTCTCAACCCACGAATTTTACTTTTTTTTTTTTTCCGATTCTCTCCCCCATCCCACTGTGGGGTGGCAGTGAGTGAATGGTTGTGTGGTGTTTAGCTGCCCACCGGGTTAAACCACAACAGTCCCAAAACCAGGACATTGAGGAACTGTGAAAAAGAAATTACGGAGGAGTTAATTAGAAAGTGAGAGATTTTAGAAAATTTAAAAAAAAGTTTCCTTAAAGAAGATGTGGAATTTTTAATGAAGTGTTATACTCTGCTGGCACTTCCATAAAACAAATCACGTCAGGTAGAAAAACACTGAGCTGCAGGGTGGGGTGGAGAGCGGCTGCGAGCAAGGCTCTCCTTTCTGCCACGGGGACTGACAGCTCCTTGAAGCCAAGGTGTAAGAAAATTAAGAACAGCCCCAAACAAAACAAAACAAAACAAAACAAAACAAAAACACCTAAGATGATAGTTATTTTAATGGAAAAGAGCTTCATTACATCAAAATATAATTTTAGTCATCTCAAACCACTTCGTTCATTCAAAGGTACTGGGCTGCATAGCAGCCTAACTTGCCTCCTGGTTACTTTGCCTGCTCCCAGCAAGGCAGACCCCTGACATCCATTACCATTTGGGTGCATGTAACGAACAGCATACATGGGGCCTCAATAAAATTTGTCCAAGTGTTAAGAGACACATACATCTATATGTAAATATACATGTATTTGTAAGAAAACATATCTGATTTTTTTGAATTGCGTTGCTCCTGCACTTTGCAGGCTGAATTCCCAGTGCTCCTTCCTCAAAGYGTGAAGTGCTCTGTGCCCAGCCATCAGCCCCTCACTCACCTGCCCTGTGTAATTTCAGCGTTGCTGTGTAGTGTGGTGAGTGAAAACAGTCTCTGTGGGCAGACTCCTGAACTCCTCATGGAGCAGGGTCTCCTGTTGGCTTTGCCTTGCTGCGCCTAGGTACCAGCACTCCTAGCCATTGTATAGGATCTCTTAGCAATGAAAACACTTGAATAAGAAGTATTCACAATGAGCAACTGTGGTTGCCTCAATCATAGCTTAGATAGAACTTGAAGGATAACTATGAGCAGTGAAGGATTCTGCGATCCTCATATTTGGGAGGAGTACAGCAAATTTTGTAATTTTCTCTTCTTACTGGCCATCAATAGAAAGATCAGAAACCAAGCAGTTAAGTTGAGAGGCAACATGCATAACTCTGCTAAAGAAGTTTGGATGCATAGAAGTGTTTTCCACATTCTTTAGAAATATTTCTAACTCTAAAGAAAAACAGATCAACACAAGCTTTGTCAACACCATTTTCATGCAGCCAAACTATCTCTGGACAGCGGTGATGGTAGTGGGATTTGAAAGCTCTCAAGCCTGGCTTTTTGAATAGGAAACAGGCTCCATTTGGAGCCCACACATTTTTAAAGGTAAATAAATTCAAATGTGTTAACTCCTGTATGTCCAGTCACAGTCGGATTGTCAGAAAAATTATGACCTTTGAAATCCCTCTATATTTGACTAGCTCAGTGAGATTTTCTCAGCTTTAGGCAGATTGCTTATGACTTCTGCATGGGCTGTGCATCACATCATAGTAGTGTTGGTGCTCCTTTTCTGAGTCCCTGCCAAGTCTGAGAAAGAAAGTAACCTCACAGCACACAGTTTAGAGCTAGAAAAGCTGGAAAAGTTGTTTGTATTAGAAAGTTTCTTTCTCATTGTAGTGCTGTAATTAGAGGAGCAAACACCATCTCCAGAGAGGAGAAGGTGTGCTCATGTCACTCTCTCAGATCTGCAGCAGAAACTGGCAGAGAAAACTCCTTGTATCTCACAAGAATTTGACTTATGGCTCCAGTTGTTTCTTTTTGGCATAGTCATTCTATTCTGTGTTGTTTGGGCTGTGAGGGAACTGTTCTGCCTTTCCCTTTTTGCCCCACGGCTATATAAGACCAGAATCATCACCAGGGAAGAAATAACAACTAAAGTCTCCCACTCAAACCTCCCCTGAGGGCTGTGAGGACCTGAAACCAGAACCAAGCCAACAGGAAGGCACAGTTCCTCCACCATCAGTGCCTTCTTTCAATGTCAGAAAAAAAAATAACATGCTATTGACAAGGAGCTCAAGAAGTGGGGTGACCCTACTGATGTGCATGGTCTCAGGAAATCCTGACACTTTCAAACCACATTTTGATGGAGTCAGTTGTAGCAGAGAATTAGGAGGACAATGACAGTTTTCTGAAAGATAGAGATGAAGAAATGAAAAATTATGCTGTAAGAAAAGATGTCCGAAGTCTGATTCTGGTATGAATTTTGCATTTTGAGATCTGTGCAAAAACTAGAACACCTGTATTCTACCACCATAGTCCACCATGGCTCCTCTTTAATCCCAGTTTCTTCCTAACACCAGTTGTAACACTGTATTTTGCTTATTGTAGTTTCCATCTTGGAAATTAGGGTTTAATATTTCAGCTGCTTTTAATTTGACCACACTGAAACTTGGCTTTACTATTTACTCAGATACATTTCCCAAGGAATCCAACAAGCTGGTTTTTTTTTTGAAGTGCAATAAAAATAGCAAACCTCTGTTGATTTCAGATATATTTTCCAAGGTGCTATATCCAACAGAGCCTGGTTTTGAGAAAACAGAAATGTGCAGGAAAATTGCTCTGGGTCCTTGTCTGTTCTGGATCACTCACAGCTAACACACCAATGGTGGAGACGGATTCCAAACCCAAAGAAAGCTGATGAAGATTAGCTAGGACTTTTACTGCTCTAGCTCTTGCCAGCAAAGGACAAAACGGCACTTTTAATGAGAAGTAGAATGTCTCCAGTTAAATCAGCCTGAGAAAGGCAAAAGAATGGAGGCTTTCCAGCATGAGGCAGTGGGAATTTTTCAAGGCTTTCATGACAGGGAAGAGGTTGGGTTTTGAGGAGAAATAAGCAGGTATTTGGGGGCAGTGGGCAAGGGCTGTAGTCACGATTGAGGCATGGATCTGTTATGAATCCATCCTGCTACGGCAGACTATTTGGGGATTATTTTAAGCTTAGACTTGAAGAAGTATTCACTGCCTTGCTCCTAAACCATTAAGGATCAGAGTCTTGCTTTGGAGATTATTACTCTGACATAATGTTGATAACCTCTTTCATGCTGTGCCACATGGCATTGTGCAAATGTGAGATACTTTTCAGGATGAATAAAAGTACAGATATTTGACCTACCAGAGCCAGTGGGACTATATTCTAAGCTTGACCCCATCCTCAAATGAATTTGGGAAATTCATGGTACCAAAATACCTTTGAAGAGCTAGGCTTTCTCTGTTGCTGTAACATGTAAAAGACTTCATGCCCATTCTACATGTCTCTGCCACACAGTCTGAACACAAACCACCCCTTACCTATGATCTTGAAACCCGTATGAGCAAAAATGTTTGTTTTTTTTTTTATTTTGGCATTACAAAATTCATTCATGCTCAAGAGCCGCTTGTGAAAGTCAGTAATGTCTCACAATAGAGAAGAATCTCAGAGCAGTATCTGAAAATAGTAGAGAAATGTACAAAATTCTGTGTGAAACAGAGTAGCTTTCAATTTGGAAATGGAGTAATCATCTTTGGTTGTTGCTTTTAAACTGCATCCACACATGCAATTACTCCACATTTCAAATCAGAACCACTAGCAACATAACGAAAAATATCGGTAGGGATGAAGTCTATTTTCATGGACAATATTATGAATGCTTTGCTACTGGGAGAAATAAAAAGCAATCCTCCAAAAGTCAGCTTGGAGGGGAGCTCCCTCACTGAAAATGGGATATTGTTAACAAGCAATTATTTGTTATCACATATTATTCTACAATGGAGTGACTACATCAGTGTACATGTGAAGGGTTACAGATGTCATCTATCTGGACATCTGTAAGGCCTTTGACACGGTCCCCCACAACAGCCTTCTCTCTAATTTGGAGAGATACRGATTTGATGGATGGACTGTCCGGTGGATGAGGAATTGTTTGGATGGGTGCATCCAGAGGGTAGTGGTCAACGGCTCAATGTCGAGACTGATGATGAGTGGTGTCCCTCAGGGGTCCATATTGGGACCAGTGCTGTTTAATATCTTCATCAATGCAATAGACGCTGGGATCGAGTGCACCCTCAGCAAGTTTGCAGATGACACCAACCTGAGTGGTGCAGGTGACACGCCTGAGGGACGGGATGCCATCCAGAGGGACGTGGACAAGCTCAAGAAGTGGGCCCATGTGAACCTCATGAGGTTCAACAAGGCCAAGTGCAAGGTCCTGCACCTGGGTCAAGGCAACCCCCAGTATCAATACAGGCTGGGGGAGGAAGGGATTGAGAGCAGCCCTGCCGAGAAGGACTTGGGGGTACTGGTGGATGAAAAGCTGGACATGAGCCAGCAATGTGCGCTTGCAGCCCAGAAGGCCAACCGTACCCTGGGCTGCATCCAAAGCAGCGTGGCCAGCAGGTCGAGGGAGGTGATTCTGCCCCTCTACTCTGCTCTGGTGAGACCCCACCTGCAGTACTGCGTCCAGCTCTGGAGCCCGCAGCACAGGAAAGACATGGACCTGTTGGAGGGGTCCAGAGGAGGGCCACAAAAATGATCAGGGGGATGGAACACCTCTCCTCTGAAGAAAGGCTGAGAGAGTTGGGGTTATTCAGCCTGGAGAAGAGAAGGCTTCGGGGAGACCTTATTGCGGCCTTTCAGTACTTAAAGGGGGCTTGTAAGAAAGATGTGGATAAACTTCTTAGCGGGGCCTGTTGCGACAGGACAAGGGGGAATAGTTTTAAACTAAAAGAGGGTAGATTTAGACTAGGTATAAGGAAGACATTTTTTACCATGAGGGTGGTGAAACACTGGAACAAGTTGCTCAGAGTGGTGGTAGATGCCCCATCCCTGGAAACATTCAAGGTCAGGTTGGATGGGGCTCTGATCAACCTGATCTAGTTGAAGATGTCCCTGCTCATTGCAGGGAGGTTGGACTAGGTGACCTTTAAAGGTCCCTTCCAACCCAAATTATTCTATGATTATCAAAGACAACAGTTAGGTCCATCTCAATCAGTTCTGAGTTTGTCTAACATCCTTAAAATATGTCCCAAGACAGACACTCAGGACCCTCTGGGGCCATCTTCCCCCCAGATGAGGAAAGACTTTCTAATTCTAAGACAGTTAATGTGTAACTGCTAATTGAAGCCCATTAGTCTTGTCATTTGTCCAAAGAATATGAAAAAAAGGTTTTTCTCCTTTTTCTTTGCAGATACTGTTTAGGTGCAGAAGGCTTCATTAAATGAGAGCAAGACATACTTGATGCCAAAAAATCATTTATCTGAGAGGTACATTTGCCAGCCCAAGGAACTTGATGGGTAGCAATACTCCAGCCTCTCCTGAGCAGCTTTATAATTCACTGAGCAGAATAGCAAATGCAACTGTGTTGGGGAGGTGCTACAGAAAGATTTTGTCCCTTGGCTGAATGAAAATATTCTTAGGATACATTTGACCACCACTGTGTCCCATGCTTGTCTAATTGCCTAATGTTATTTGTGTATACTGCTCACTGGTGATATTTCAGCTAATGCAAAACATTTCTTAATAATATAAATTGTTCTGAGCCAGGATGTATTTTTCTCTTCCAGTGTCTTCCTATGCTAGCTGACTTCTGCAGCTCAGCTGCATTGCTTCAGAGGCAGCTCTCTCTTGGCAGATCGACACCACCTCTGCAAAAATGAATTCTGCTGAAAAGTTGGTATTTTTAAATATTACAGAACCAATCTGGGAAAGGGCTTTTGGGCTTTTTCTTTCTGACAACTGCTGATGTTCACAGACTGTTGTCTTTCTGACAACTGCAGACGTTCACATCACAGGGATGCTTTGCCTATGTCTATTTTGCCCTTGTGCCAACAGAGGTGTGTTCATCAGGTCATTGTGACATGAAGGAGATCTTAACTTTCTTGCTGACTTTGTCACTGGTAGTACCTACAGTGATTTTCAGTGTTGTCTTGTTGCCCAGAATGAGGCAGTTTTATAGCAGAAGCTGAGAAAATGAACATCAAAAGGTTGCTGGCAAAGCATGCAAATACAGTATGTATTGCATGCATTCGATATGCTTATCAGGTGTTTTKTTTTTTTTTTATATATAATTACATATAGATGGGCCTAATTCATTGAGAAGGGTTCAGCCCTCTTGACTACATGAGGCATCTAAAAATATGTGCAATTTAGCCAGGCCTTTCTGCACATCAGCCCTGCCTCAGCCTAGTAGCTGCCTTTTAGCAAACTAGTTGCTGGAGTGCTACATAAAATGCAGGAGCTGAATCCCCTCCCTGCCCAGCACCGCTTGACATTGCATCACGTGCACCCCAGCTGGATGATTGGGACTATAGAAGTAGAGTCTATGTAGGCATTTTGTATTATACGTGTAAGTTTAAATACATGTGTGTGTGTAGTCTCTGCATCACAGCACGCTAGAGGGTTCCTTAAAAGGCGGCTCTCTCAGAAACAACTGTTGAACATTTTTTCTTCTAATACTTCAGAATGTTATAAATATTTTGAAAAATTCACTAACTAGAGGGAAGAAATTAATTAGCTCATGGCTGAGCACTATTGTGAAGAAGGAGATTTTGGTACAAAATTCCCATCAGAGAGCAGAAAGCCAGGTAGTCACTCGGGAATAGGTGGTTGGGGGGAGGAAGAGACAGCTTTTCCCCACTGAGTTTTGTGGGAAATTTGGTCAGGACTGACTTAGAGACAGTTTTAGATGTGTCTAGAATAAAATGATCTGACAGATTGGGAGTTTTTACCAATGAAAACATGCTTAGAGGAAAAGCCTAGATTTTGAGTGTAGGAGCCTAAATCTGCCAGTGGTAGTTTCAATGGACTCAGTGAGGCTAGCACTTTGTTTGCAATCGTTTATCTCAGGACCACAGAGTAAGTCTGTGGCAGGGACATGACCCATATGTAGGTCTGTTGAGTTCATGCAGCCCAGTGTCCTAACCACAGGTTTTTGCATGATTTTAACAGATATTTCTGTGACCTTTAATGTTATTGTGCTACTAGCTCATAGCTGGGTTTATCAGAGGCTTAAGAAAGTTCTTGATGGGGTGCGGGTTATTCAACTGTTTATGAACTAGTTGCTTGGTATTCGTTTATATGTGATTACATTAAGAGAAGAAGACATTCCAATGTTTTTAAAATGAGTCCAACTTTTCTTTAATTGCAAAAATAGAAGCCTCTCACAAAGCCAAAATTTCCTGAATGCTCAGTTCTACACCAAAGAAATTGCATGTAAACCACTCCCATGCAACACGTAAAACAAATCAAGAAAGGGCAATTGTCTGGCACCCAGCTCAGCATGGACCCCACCAGGTATCACCTGATCTGAGACGTAGAGCAGACCAGGCTTCCAGGGTATCTGAAACCCCTCTCCAGGGCTCTGTCCTCCTGTATCTGCTGCGACAGGAAATGTCAGAGCAAGATTTAACTTCTGTGTTGTTTCCTCCAACATTGTTCTCTGAGCAATCTCCCCAGTTCTTTGGGGGGATGACCTGAAGAGACAACTGAAGCCCCCACACATTTGCAGCCCCTGTGGGGGACGTGGGTGTTGCAGGGGCAGTACCAAGCATCCCCTCTCTGATCCATCCATAGCCATTAAAGTTGACAAAACGGGAGCTGTAAAGGGTGAAATCCTGGTTTCCACAGAACTCAAGCAGCTGATGCTTTTGATTTCGGTAAGGTTGAGATTTCACTCACATCAGTCAGTATTTCTTTTTAAGAGGGCTTTCTACGTGGTGAATTATTTACAGCAAGGTTCAGCTTATGTACCGCACACAATGCAACACAACAATTGGATTACAATCAGAAATACACATCTCCTGGTGGAGAAAATCATCAGGGTATTTTTATGGCATAAAAATACATTACGCAGTAAAGACTAAAGTAGACAATGAATTTCCTGACTTATATAAAAACAAAGGGATAATTCAGTTAGAATTGTGTTTTCATTCATATCAGTCATAAACAATGAATTTGTGGCTTATAGACTGTCCCTCAGATTTGCCAACATGGGAAGTCTTGCTATGTTTTTAAGCTTTTTCCATTTTGTGAACCATGCATTTTAAGCATAATCCAATAAAAATTGATTGCATAAAAATTTCCTGTCACATACATACCGTAATATTTTACCTAGAAATGAATTAAAAAAAAAAAAGGAAAACTTTTTATATATGCAGGGAATCGTTTAAAACATGTTCAAATTTTATTGTATATGTTTTGATTCCTGAAGTTCTATTGCTAAATTACAAAGATTGTATATGCTAAGCATAAAATATATTTATTATGTTTCTTTGTCCTGATTGCAATAATTTCTTTTGCTGACGTGCATTATTGGTAACTGATGCACCATTCTGCACTCAAGAGTGTTAGTACTTGTGTAATGTAAGACAATGGTTGAAAAGCGGAGACCTTTGTTCATGATATCCTGATCTACAAGAAAATTGTTACCAAGTCACTCCTACATGGACTATAGCTAGAAAGGAGAAACATGCTCTGGTTCTTTTTTGGCATTTTCCCAAATTTGGCAAGTCATCACAAACTGTTCATCACGTATGTGGCAGTACCTGTGTAGGTGATGGCACATCTAGAGTGACCTGTTATCCTTCCACATCCTTACTAACTCTGACTTCCTAAGGAGTCTCTCATCAAGGAGAAATTTTACAGCAGAGCAATAAAATGAAAAATCCTTGCACTCCCTGCTTTCGAAAATGAAGGCTGCAGTATGGATTGTATCTACTTTGTCTTGGACATACTCGTACTGTAATTCTTGTGAGGCTCTGAATCGCTGCCAGTTCAAAGCTACAGCCTCTGCCAAAGGGGTACCTCCCTTTGGTTGCTGGAGAGAGAATTGCGAGCATGAGAGCTAAGTCCTTGGGAGTTAAATATTTGCTATATACCCAAAGAGCTCAATAAAAGAGCTCATAAAATAAAAAAGCCTGTAGTACAATACAATTCAGCAAGCAAAACCTTTTCTTCAGCTACTTCCTGTTCACTTGTTGTGGGCCTGAGCTTGATAAACCTGCCCACACAATCTACAGCAAGCAGAACAGGAGCTCTGGCTATCTGTATAGCAACACTCATTATACACAGCTATTCTATATAACTTTCATCCCTGTGGAAGCCAATACTGGTGATGTCTTTAAACCAGAGATATGGCCTCTTTCTTCATGGAACTTATTTCACAGATATTGTTTCAATTGTGCAGAACTCCCTCCCAGACCCTTCTCAAAAGGGATGTTAATCGTGATAGTATTTATCCATAAATGGTTTATGCATTAAAAATGTGCATGCGATTGGGAAGAGCCATACATCTCCTTGCACACCAGTCACCTCCCAGAAGCAGCTATCCCTGCAACATACTGGTGATCAGCCTTGTGCTGCCATCTGCATTGAGATATGTTGGCCTTGCTTGTTCAAAACTAAAGAAATATCAGTCTATATGTAGCATAATACTGATGAACTGGGATCTTTCATGTTAAATATGAAGGTGAAACTATATTTCACCAAGTGTTTTCAATATTTGCTAGATATTTAGATAATCTCTAAAATCAGAGAGGGAGATATCTTCCCCTTAGCCACGCTGCTGAAGTCAGTGAGAATTACTGCTTGTTACATAGAGTACAGTGAAATAAGAGGTTTTCCATACCAAGGAGCTGTCTGGTCTCAGGTCAGTCTTCTCCACAACAGTGGGTCTCATGCTGGTGATATAAATGAGGTTACCTGTTGGAGAGCAGACATGCAGCTGGGAAAGAGATTATTTCTGCTCGCCTCCCGATCAGTCCCTGTCATGAGCTCAGTGTTGTTTTAGCAAGCTGAGAAACACAGTGTAGCCAATGTCTCTTGGCCCAGTGATTCCCATCATGAACCCATCTGGTGCAGGAGCGGGCAGATGGGTGACCCTGGTTGCCTGTCCTCCGTATGGGGTCCCCAGAAAGCATTAAGGTAGTTAAGAGAGGCTACATATCTTCTCTGCCCCACAGTCTCTCCCACTCATGACTTATGCTTTGTGCATTTTGGGGGGACTATGGGTCACTCTCAACCTGAACACAAATCTTATAAAGATTCATCGCACATATATTCATGTATATAATTTATATATATATATATATATGTATGCTACCTAGAATTTCCAGATGTTTTCTTTTTTGTGCCTTTTATCTAACATTCAACTTCTCAAGAACTTTTAGATGTTGGTTTTTTTAGATGCCAGGATTACATTCTGTCAAAAAGAGAAAGGTAATGTTATTCTGCTTCTAAAGATACTTCATCTGTGTGCTCAGACTTTTATCCTTAATTTAGTTTTAAATCTGCACCTGCCATTTCCATAATTCCAGTTTGTTTGTTTTTTTTAAAAACGATGTGGGCCAAGCACCTGAATTCAATGAACTGGTTTGGAATAAAATGCACACTTTCCAGTCCGACTTGTGGCAAGTACATCCCGGATCAACAGCAAGTCAACATAAGGTGCAAACTCTAAAGGAGAAATGTTCCTCCTGAAAACGTGTAGGGTGCACAGATTGAGGAGTAAACACTTCTTGTGGTGGCGATACTGAGGTGGAGAGGAATGCAAGGCAAATGAGGGAAGAAGCTTTATCCCCTTGACCATATTTATGCAAACTAACATCACCAGCACTTGGGAATGCAGGAGTTGCATCTAGTCACGCTGCTGCACATCAGGCATTACATAGAGTAACCTCCTGCGGTCACTTCTCAAAGTTGCATTTTCTCGCAGTGAGAGAACAGGAACCAGATTCTTAAAATCAGTGTAAACATCTGACGTCCTTTAAAAAATGACTGAACATACTTTTTTTTTTTTCTTCTTTTAAAGATAGGCTTGTGAGATTCTGAAATCAGACTATGAAGAAAATCACAAATGGCATATAATTAGAGTTAAGTACTTTCCTGCCCCAGCAGAGCACAGTGCCCATCTCTGCTTCTATAAAATCATAGAAAATAAGTCTTGACAGGAGTTTAACAGGTCATCTAAATGGTCCCTCTGCCAAGGCAGGTGAACGAGGCCTAAATCATCCCTAACACTGTCTGTGCCGATTTGTGTTTCATGAGACTCACATACAGCACCCTGATTAGTCATCTTACCATGATGCTTTCTTTTTCTGCAGCAGTGTCGCATGCTCAGTAACGATAACCTTCTCACCACTTAATTTTAGTGGTTGAAACAGCTGTCCTTTACTAGGCTGAGAGGAACATACTGATTTATACTTGAGATGCTGAGGAATCTTTTATTTTCCCAATGATGCTCTGAGTACTCAATAAAGGGGTACTTAAATATAGATTTGTGATTCATCTGGAAGTACCTGCAATATTCTGTGCTGCACAGAAACATCTGCAGGTCATGAAAAGGATACTTTGAAATTAGACCTTATAGGTACCTTAATTACTACAGCTGCCACAGAACTACAGGTGTCAAAGCAGAATAACTCTGTCACCATCCTAAATCTCAGGGCTGGCCAGGGACTTAAACTTTACTAGATAGTTGACTAAGGAGCTGATCATGTTCTTCCTCCTGAGGTGGTATTTCAAGCTGGAGATCTGACTTTCCCTCACTGCTGGCCGATGACATTTGCTGTGTGGGACTCAAGCTTTCATTTTGCCAAGTCCCTCTGAAGCAGGTGTTCCCGGAGCAAGTACAATGGTACATTGCAATGATCCAGCTGCCCCAGGAACTTGAAGTTTCCAGTTTGGCACTAACATTAGCTGAAAAGTGTCCTTTTTTTTTGTTGTTTTTTTCTTTCATGTGGCTAGCACCGGGTCCAAATTGCACGGGGTTGGGCTCAGGTCTTCTATGCTGCCAGAGGGCAAAGAGGGCATGCTCACACACTGCAGAGTCTCATTGGCTTGGCATCAACTACTGTTTCAATGCAAATGACTTTTAGGTTATAAATGCTCATATTTTTGAGCATTAATCAAATAACTGTGCATATTTAACTTCATAAAGACACATCTGACACTAAAATTCCAAGCACTGGAAATGCAGATACTTCACATTGTTAGTGTTTAGGATTTGCATCTTTGAAAAATGGCTCAGATTTTGTTTATTAAGGCTGGCAAAGGATGGAGGAGGATTTGGGAAAAGAGGACAGAAATTCACCACATTTGTGTGGTTGGTTTTATCCCAAAACAAAGTTATGTTGCTACGTTATGAACGCATGAGCACTTTGTAATGGCAATACTGGCAGACTTTTAATTAAGGTAGCATTATTGCTAAGAATTTTAATACCGAGAAAATGGTCTGTTCTACCTTTGTTGCTGTTTTATTTCAGCTAAAACCTATTTATTAAGTAAATCAAATAAAAAACAAGTCTTACTTTCGGCATCCCATGCCACAAGTCTTCTAATTTGTGCTGTGTTTCTGTATCTAGTAAAAAGTAACAACCAGCATCTTCCTGTTAGATTCGGTTGCTCAAACAAAGCAACCACACAAATCCTTCTGCCAGAGCAAATGTTCACTAAACTGGGTTTTCATGTGTTGGGTGTGGTGTTTGAAAGGAAACAGATACTGTAGAGATGATTAATGTAAGGTTGGTTTCCTCTTAAAAATACACCTCGAATCCACTGATTCAAGTGTCAGCTCCTTTCCTACTTTTTGATACACTGATACATTAATTATGCATTTCTGCTGTTCCTATGAAATGTATTAGAGACGAAACACCCTACTGCCAAGACATTGTAATTATTGAGGTTGTATCAGCATTCCCAATATTACTGTCACTAGTGTATGGTACTATTTATAAAGCAGAGAAGTGAAATTTACCTTATGTGTGCAATGACAACATTTCAAACCATCTTGAGGTGAAGTAAAATAGCATTTTCTATCAGAAAATATTTTGATTAAAAATTACTCAGTAAGTACCTTAAAACAGAGCCTTTCCTGCAAAGCCCGAGGGTGATGCCAACCCTAAACTCAGTATGTATGTTAGACCAAATTTTTAGTGGCTGCAAATCATCATAGAATCATAGAATCATAGAATCATTAAGGTTGGAAAATACCTCTAAGATCATCAAGTCCAACCGTTGACCCAACACCACCATGCCCACTAAGCCATGTCCCGAAGCGCCACATCTACTGAAACCAAAGCTGCCATAAAGACTGACGTAACCACACGGTGTTTCCACCACCTAAAGCTCAAACCAAGATGCTAAACCCCAGATCCTGAATTTGGCTTTTCAGAGCATCCTACCAAGCAGAGCAAGAAAATATCACTAGTGAAGAAAGAAAACAACCACTATAATGGCAAAGCATTTCCATTTTGTACATCCGCATGAACATCATAGACTGTGAAACAACTTGCACTTACATGTTGTAAACATGTACATTATGAAAACCAACATGTTCATTATTAAACTCTCTATATTATGCACACTTCTTTTGCAATCAGCTCATTTGTGTCTTTAGAAACTAGGAATGCCTTCTGGAGCACTCCTGGAAGTGCGGTGTGCCCCAAAGCTATTCAGAAATACAGCATTCATAGCAGAGCCACTTTATTGTCTTTAGTCACTAAATCCTCCACTTCCCACTGTTCACTGGTAAAAGTAGAAATAGCAATACGCGAAATACTGTTGTCTGAAAAAATAAACGCCTTCGTATTCCTTGAAGTCTGAAAAATAGGTATGTGGCTTGAACAAACACACACGATTCTATTTTCTTGTAAATGTTCCACTGGATTAACCATGCGATGATCTGCACCGTCGGCGGACAGTTAGTTCTTGTTCCCCAGCTCCTCTCTCTTGTTCTATGGTCGCAGTGCCGGCTCACTCCTCACACCGGGGAGGAAGCTTCAGCGGTGCGCAGTGGCTGGTGCGTGTGCTGGTGGCACAAACGGAGCAAACCCCTTCCCTGCAAGGCGTTGCCTCACATACGGATAGTGGGAATTCGGTCCCCTCTCGCAGTGCTGGGTTTACACCTGTCCCTCGCAAACTCATTCCTGGAAGGGACTTTTCCAGTGAGATGGTCACTCGTGTAGGTAGACATGTACAGCGGCCCTCCATTTAAAATTTACAAATGAAGGGTGAAGCTTAGGGTCTAGCTGTGTCAGTGAAGGAAAAACTGAGCGTGGCTGAACACAATATTTAAAAATAGTTTCAAATCGCTAAGGATGAAATTGTCTCCTGTTTCTGAGGTTTACGCCAAACTGTATTGCATAAGTCATTCCTGAACACTGAAGAGAGTTGTTCAGCGCTCATCTAAGTCAACAGGGATTTGTCTGATAATTTCAATAGAATCTGAAATAGATTGTGAAGGTTTATGGCATGGCTGGCTTATGATCTCTTTCTATGGGACTCTCTAAAGTGCGTTTTACCTTGTGACATATAGACTGTCTTGCAGTCCTTCCTCAACACACCCGCAGCGTTAGGGCCTCTGTCTGTAACCTCCAAAGTTACCTCAGAAGAACTGACATTTAGCTCAAGTGCCTTATTTTCTCTTCTCCTTTACTACCTGACAAGATCTGGATTTAAGACTATTCTAACCCATGATATTTTAAGTACCTTATGCAGTGCTAAGGAGAAAAGTCATTATGGATGGCACCGCAGCAAGCAAATGAAGGAAAGGAAGAAATTTTACACCAGCAGCAGAAGTCCCACATGAATGCAACTGCAGTATAAAGGATGGCATTCTGTCTCTCCCCGTGAACCTGCCACGTAGGGCAGTATTTTTACAACTCCTGGGTCAGGGCTGGTATTTAGACGTTTGAGATGAGCAAGTGTCACAACTGGCACTTGGAGCTGCCTCCTCCTCTGGCCATGTCTTCCTGCTTGGGCTGGGGTTGAAGTATCAGATGCAAGTGGATTAGCAGGGAAAACAAAGGGGACTGACAACTTTCCAGCTTTCTTCAAAGTTAAAGACTGTGATGAGTATCTTGAAGTTGTTAGCATTTGAAATATCCAATGTACATCTCAGCCAAAGGCAAAGGAGTGGGAATCTGTAGGACATTTTTTTCAGAAAGATGCAAGAAGGAATGACATTATATTTATTAGACACTTTATGCATAAAACTCCATAGGAGTCACAGCCCTGCAAAACTTCCTTGGCACTGGCCTTGCTGCTTGCAGATTCTTTACAATTAGCTTCAGGTGGGAAATCGATCTATTTTATTTCTTTTGTGATTTGCAGAACTTTTGCAGTGACAGTACTGTAACTTCTAACCGCAAATCAGCTTCTCCCTGACCTGATTTCTGCCTCAGTAATCACATAGAGACTCTAATGATGCTTTGAATGTGTGATAAAAGGTGCTTATTACTCACCAAACAGTACATTCATCATGTTTTTCTGATGGCAGACTCACACATGAAATCATCACCTTCAACAATTAGGGACTCAGAACAGCAACCAGATTCTAAAAAGAGATGCTTTCTGCACTAAGACATTAGTTTCTCATTTCTTACCTGGGTTCCTTTACTGCCGTGATCATAATTTTATAACAGAAACAAGCATTCATCTAGCATTCATCTCAGAATGGCTATTAAAGAAAATCATCATTTCCAAACAAATTTCACAGTTTATTCAGAGTGAAAGAATTGTGCCTTAATGATGAGTTTCTGGGCAGAGTAACAAGGTGATGAATTTTCCTATAAATAAATATTCTCGAACTACCAGTATTGTTAAACAAAAACTATTTTAAGATGCCTTTAGGACTGAGGCAGCCTAAAGAACTGATCCATTTCTCTGAGGGTGTTTGAGATCTTGGTATGCAATGGCTATTTCACCTTCATTTGTTTTATGAACCTGCTAATGGGATGGTAATATTTTGGGGCATCCTTTGGGGATGGTAATATTTTGCGGCATCCTTTGGAGATCATCAAGATTTGAATACTTTGGAGTAATTCTTTTTCTGTTCATCTGTTTGATTTGTCTTGCAATGTGCAAAATCTTTAAAGAAGTCATCAAACTCATTAAAAGGGGAAAAGTAAAGGACTCCAAGCCAGTTACATCTTGTGAAAGTTGATAGTTCAAAATCTAGTGTTAAAGAAAAGTACTGAAAGCAAAAAGTGCTGAAAGTTTCCAATTGTAATGTACTGGCTCTTTCTTTCCTATTTGCTATGGGCTACCTGTTATTACTGTCGGATAGTCACTTCATACGACTGGTATCAGGAGATGTGGAGATGCCATAGCCTGGTGGGCAGGTCCATGTTCACTCCCTGCTGCAGCGCACAGGAAGAAATGCTATTCCCAGCTCTGCCTCAGACTGCCTCTACGCCATCGCTGTCAGAGGCTGATGTGGTTTCAATATGATGTGTCTTTTCACCCGCCTTTGCCCTCTTCCGCAGTGGCTTGGATTTCCACACTCCCACCCTTCCCCCCACTTTGTCCACAAGCAGAATGTGAAATGATGTGTTTGCAATGGCTGGTGCTGAGCTAGGCAGATGTCTCTCCAGATTTTAATGCAACAAGTTCGGAGTCCTCTGCGTATCTTCCATTTAACTGTTCATTGTTGGAATCATGATGGTACAGGTAAACGGGGACCTCGGTGATTGACGTTGCAGTGTAGGAGGTAGATCGCGTGGAACAGTGCTCTCGGCGCCTTTGGCCCCACTGGGTTTTGTACTGTGTCCATTGCCTCTTCAAAGCTCCTTGTACCTGTTAAAGAAACACTTAGTCAGGGTGAGGCATAATCTAAACCCCTATAATTGTAGACATTTTAAAATATGCTGAAGGAAAGGAAAGGAAAGGAAAGGAAAGGAAAGGAAAGGAAAGGAAAGGAAAGGAAAGGAAAGGAAAGGAAAGGAAAGGAAAGGAAAGGAAAGGA
>JASVER010000070.1:2467131-2636016 GCA_030449065.1 Oceanodroma leucorhoa
AAGGAAAGGAAAGGAAAGGAAAGGAAAGGAAAGGAAAGGAAAGGAAAGGAAAGGAAAGGAAAGGAAAGGAAAGGAAAGGAAAGGAAAGGAAAGGAAAATCTCCAGGTCTAATTCCACCAGGTTCACTCTGCCTCTCTCCTACCCTCTGCTCCCAGCTCCAGAAGCAGAAGCAGTTGCTCAGCTTTCGGCCATAACTCCCTCCCTGCCTACCCTACGGCAGCAGTTAGAGTTTCTGCAGTTATTGCTGCTTGTGAAGAACGGGTATGGGTTAACTGTTCCCATAAGAGGTAAATGTGGAACACAGTAGGATGCTGTGGTAGAAGAGGGAAGAGGAAGGAGGGATGGGGAATAAAACCCATCTGATGCTACAGCTGGGTCCTTGCCCCTGGAATGGTTAATGCTTTGTGATCCCTGAAGAAACTTAACCTTGAATAAAACTGTCCATGAGTGGCAAAGTCTAAATACACTTCAAGAGCTTGCCAGGGCTAATTTTGTAGAGAGGAAGAGTTGGAGGAGTAGTGCAGGTAAACAGAGATTGTATTCTGGTAATTTAGGAAGAGGTTCTGTCCCGGCAAAAAAAATAGTATTGGTCATAGCCCTCTGCATAGCAAAGAATTTCAACCTTTGGACATTCATCTTCTAGGAATAAAATATTTTATTCAACATTTACATTGAGTGATGTTATATATGGTGCTAGGATATGACATAAGCTATTGAGTCCTGCCAGGGAATAAGAAGCCCTTCCCCAGCTGCACATTCAGGCGTGCCGGCACTTGCTAGCTCCTTCCCAAAGCAGGGAGTGGGCAAACCCTGGCTCTGTTCCTTCAGCTCAGCTATTCCAGCCAGCAAAATGTGAGAACAGGAACCGTTTGCTGTAATAACCTGCTGTCAATGACCACCTCTCCAGAGCAAGACAGGCACAGGTGAGGCACTGCGATGTCAGTAGCGTCCCGGAGTTTCCATGCTTCTGCTGAGGTGGACGTTGTATGTCATTTTTGCTCAGAGAGTAGTCTGAAGTCACCCTCTTGGCTCTGTGCAGAACAATATCTTTGATTCATATAGATGAATCTGAATGACTTTATTATTTCCCAAGTCTCCACAATTCTAATCACTCTATTAATATGTATATAGTAAAATGTCATCTACTCACCCCCACAGCTGCCTGCAAGAAAGCTGCTTCATGTCACGTAAGGACAAGGCTTCATAAGGAATTGCTATGAATCTGAGATGATTACTGAGTGTACAGCGCAACTATGCAGCATGCCAAGAATGGATATTTCAATTGCTTTGGCTTTTTATTTTTAATCCAAGATGCAAGCCAAGGTATGAGGATTGATGCTATAAATCCTTACTCATGCAAGTAGTTGCACTGACTTCGGTATGACTACGTTCTTGAGTAAACAAACGTTTGCTGGACTAGTCCTTTAAAACTAACTGAAAACTATATCCATGCCCAGTTTCCAATACTAGCTCTTTTTTGCTATTGTTTAGCTTAAGACAAAGTAGTTAAGAGTTCTTTTCATATGGAGAAATGTATTCTTATTCACCTTCTCCTAACACGTAAATTAAAGAAAACAAATGGCTGAGTGTGGGTTAATTCGATATCAAGCACAGAAAAGGCATATGGTTACAGGAACTTTAATTACTGGGGCTGTGAGCAAAGCTTACTATGCCAATATTGAGATTTAAAGTGAAATGGCTGCATGCAGGGATGTTTCATATCACACTATTGCCAAAGTTTATTAGTGAGAAAGAATTACTGCATGGAAGAGTAATGCAGTTGTAGCACATGACAGAACTATTACACGAGGTAAATCTTGTAAAGATTTTAGTCACTTTAAAATTGCCTTTTAATGGTACAGTATGAATATTGTAGCTTAGTCAACCTAGAAGCTATGGAGAGGGACTGGAAGAAGAAATCTTCAGAAGGATTAAGTCAGTGACTTTCCCCCATATCACACCGGGGCAGCAGTTCCTGTAACCTACGGCCGGACACAATGAGGATGATGCAGAAATCTTGGATGTGCGCAGCAGCTCTGCCCGCCCGCAGCCATCTCTCCAACACCACCACCGCAGTCATTAGTGCCTGTAGCCACTGCGCACCTCTGGCCATCGCCTCTGCCCCTAAGTACTGAATGTGTTTGCATTTCACAGCAGTTCATCCATTCAGATTAATCTCAGTGTCTTTAGTGAAGGTAGCAAGAACACGCTCTTACAGCCTTCCTGTTCCCCCCCTAGCCCCCCTTCCCCTGCCCCCTGCATAGACCCCAAGGCTTTGATTGCTCTTGCATGGGGAGAAGAGCTGCTGTGAAGGTGATGAGCTCCTGCTGAGCTCTCAAACTGCTCTCAGTTGAACTGGAGTCTGACGGGCGACCAGGGCAACCACAGGTCTGGAGATGATAACACGGTTAACTGAAGAGGGAAGAACAATGTCACTGAGTCTTACAAAGCCTGCTGTGAGGAGCTTATAGTTTTCTTCTCAGAAGGGAGTGACACTTCAATTGTATGTCTGGTCGGGGAGAGAACAGGCGCATCCCTTCCAGTAGAGCCCACGATTAGAAGTGCCATTAGTCAGGTTTAAAAGGCTCCATGGAGCAATGAGAGCACGAGGTCAAAGCAGCTGTGTTTTTATTCTCTGCTGAACTGCTGGCCTGTGCAAGAATCCGGCCACAAACAGATAATGGATAGTACAAGCTGCTGCACTTGAGTAAAACAACGTGTTAATCTAGATTTCTGCCATGATTCCAAGGATCTCAGATGATCATAATTCAGAGCCAACTAAAACTGTTCATGCATGGATTTTGAATGTGTAAGCAGCATTACTGAAAATCACATGCACAGACATAACATATTAATGACCAAGGAGGTTTCTGGGGACCGGTAGGGGCAGGGCGATGCCTGCCATGCTTTCTGCTGTGATAGCAGATGGAAGAAAGTAAAGTCTAAAGAAATGAAGAGCCTGAGTTTATTTACTCTGCTCTTCAGGACTTAAAAGGTTTTTCTGTTCTCTATTAGCCATTTATGCCTCTTTGGCACACAAGATATATGGCTGGTTTTTTCCAAACAGACTTTCCATTTTGTTGGCCAGCCTTGCAGTCTAGAAGCAATCTCAGGCCTGGAAATATGGTCTGGTGAGCAGGCTATTGCGGAGACCTTGTATCATCTGTACAACACTGTTGTTGTTGGACAGAGAAACTACAGTGCTGCTGGACACTGAGATTTTATATGAAAATGCACAAGAAGATCTGTCATTTTAAAAGTGAAAACCAAATCCATTGTTTATGTGTTCTTCCACATGAATGCAGGCATCAGTACAGCTTCTTATTACTATTTTTACATTTCTTTCTATAGATGGTCTCATGGTACTAAAGTGAGGTTGGCGAGGTAGTAGGTGATGAATGCAATATAAAACACTGTCAGGTGGTACTGAGTTTAGCATTGTTTGTCCTGGCTAAACTTCATGTATTTCAGCCTTGAAGTTAAATATTCCAGTAGGAAAAAGTAAATCCCAGAGTATCCAGGCTCCTGTGGTACTAAAATTAATCTCCTTGCCTCACACTGAATTTTCTCATGAGAAATAATTTTGAGGTCTATGGCGGCAGATGTATACAGCAGCTGGGAAACAATCTCCTACCATGACTGAAGACCAGACTGTGGCTTTGGTCTATGTCATACTGCACACAGCAAGACTGGGGGAAATTATCTCAGCTTAGTTCTCTTGGGCAGCCAAACTCAGACCAGTGTTCCCTTTGGAAGGACCTAATTTGGCATTAGTCTGTGGCTGTTCCTCTGTAGGTTTTGTGTCTTATATATCTACACTTTTTGTAACTGCAGGAATAAATGGGACTTGGAGGAAAGGGGTCATAACCTTTCCATCCTCTCTTCTGGCACAGCCCAGCACAGCTACTGTAGTACATAAACTTGCTTGATGTCTATTGGTAATGTGCTGATGCAAGTACCACCAGACTGTCTTGAGTCTGTATTAGAGAGGTGTCATCTTTGGCTCTCTGCCCAACTTAATGGGAAATTCTAAAAAAAGCTTCCCTTATTGTCCGGTAAATAAAATTTCCTATAAGAAAATAATGGGAGGGTTTCTCAGCATCCCAGCTATTGACCATGTTAGACAGTCTGCAAGTCTGCAGCAGATACAACAATTTTAAAAATGGGTGTAATGGTGAAAAGTACCCAAGCACCAACAGAAATCACACTCAACATATCTGAGAAACCTGAATCCCCACAGCTCTTTGTTCTTACTGCCTGACACTGATGAATGTTTCTGATCAGCCACTCCATCAAGGAGTCATTAATCCTACATGCAGTCTGCAGCTACCTGGAGGTAGTTAAGTCATCCATGTGATTACTTATGGGAGCAATAGAGTACAAAACTGGAAGCCACGTTTCAATATCAGATTCATTTTTATCTCATTTTGGGCATCCTCCTTTCCAGATGTGATGGCTCACTGACAATTCAAGTATCAAAAGTGGATATCCAGATAAGAGCCTTTCACAAGGAAGAGGTCATTTTGCTGTGGGCTGCCAGATGTGTCAAAAAGGCTGTCAGAGGTGACTAGGGGTTTGGTGACTATTGCTGTTATTCAGGATTTGTATCCAGACTGTGCATCTTCACTCCACATAAGGAACAACTGGCTGCTATTGCAGCTTCCTAACAGCAGCTCAGTCAGTGCAGAAGTCCACAAAGTGCAGCATGTCTCTGAGGTTGGATGTCTGAATATCATATATGAATATGATGTATTTTCTTAATCCAAATATATTTATTCTGAATTCTAAATTAATGTAATACAATACTTAATGAACAAAAGAGAGCTGCATCTTTATTTTAGATTCCTTTTCAATCCTGGAATGTGGCTTTTAGTTTTCTGCCTAGTGTACTCTAAGTTAGTTCATATGACAGGTAAACTCATTCATACCCTGCAATCTAATTTTGAATTAAATGATACATATGGTCTGCCATGATGTTGGCAAGCAGATGCTCCAGATCTATTCATCATTGGGTAACTTGAAAATTGTATTCCTGGAGCTGTAAAGGTGGGTATGCTTCTCTTGACATTGTGCATTGCCAAAAGTACTTTGGAATTAGAGCTATCTGATGAAACGTACCTAAGAAACAAACAGCGTTTAAGATACTTTACATTTTCAGTGCATTTTCTTGCTGCCTTTCCTCATTTTTAGCATTGCTACAGCCTTTCCAGGCACAAATCCATATGTTCTTATTAGAGTTGGAGAATTACAGAGTAATCAACCTTTTACTCTAAAGCTATGAAACATTAAGCAAATTTGTTTTGCAAAATCTAATCCAAAAAAAAAAATGGAAGATGACACTAGGGAGAATGAAGAAGGAAGAAGGCAATGTTCAAGACCAGGATTTTAGGGTAATACATTGTTTGGAGGCAAGCGAGGACACACTGGAGCACTGCCTGTACATAGCTATGCAGTCATTCCTATGGGGAAAGGATGTTTCAAAAATTGTCTGGCTGGTCTCTGCTTCCTCCACGCCAGGTCCTCCCTAGCAGAGAGAATCAGAAGTCTTTCTGTGTTTCCAGGGCATGGAGATTGGACTGTGCCAGAAAGTGATGCGAGTAAGGAAGAAGGGGAAAGGTGGTAGTAGCCTGCAGATCCTGGGGACAGAAGTGTGATAGGAAAAAATAGTTGTATGTCTCTCTAAATTTTTTTAATTGGACCCATGAAATGATGAACTTCTGCAGTTATGCAGACGATGAACGATGAACTTTACAGCTATCATTTCATGTTAGGTTCTGGTGTCATTAACTGCTCATGTTTTGCCATTCTTGTTTATTCTCCTGAGAAGCCATGCTACGGAATTACAGTGGGAGGCCTCTAGTCTTTTCTACTGTTGCATTTCTCTGTACATTCATGCAGCAAGCCAGCCAGAAGCAAATGTATAGTGATGTTGACAAGTGGTGGCAGAATTTAATACTCTCTGCCATCCCGAAAGTTAGCAAACCTTACAATAGATAACTTGCTCCAAGTTGCTATCAAAACATCAGCGTGGTCACATCATTACTGGGAATTTGTTGCTTTCTAATAATATACAGGGATAAACAGGAGCACGAATATCTCTTTAGCTTGACATACTGAGTATTAGCATCACAAAGCTTGCTCTGTACCTAATTCATCTGCTCTGGATACAAAATCAACTTTTTAAAGGACTTTCTAGCTTTTCTAAGGTATGTGCTTTTGCTACAGTTGAATGCTCCTGATGTATTGAAAAAGCATTTTTCTGCAAACCATCTTTGGAAAATGGTTTACTGTAGGAATTTAAATGGTTCTTGACGTATTTTAACCATCTTTTTTTTTGTAAAAAGAAAAATGTAGTGAAGTAGACCTAAAACCAGCTGTAGGTATATAAAATATCGATCCAGCTGTAAGACAATGGGAGATATCTTTGCCTCAGGGGTTTTTATTTCTCAATTACTATGTGAGAAACACTGACCTTAAAAAGGTCAGTGCTAATCCTCAAAGAAGTGAAAGCAATCACACTCCTCCAGGCTCCTCTGCTCTGACAGTGCTACCGGGGACGGCATCTGCCACAGCTCTGGGGCTGAATGCAGCACACGGCTCTCCAGGACAGACCCCCAAAGATCCCCACTGCTTCTTATGGGGCATTGTGGTCCTTCCAGGCGATCCATCCCGCTACTCTGGGGCAGGAAGGGAAGTAGAGCATTTTACTCCTTTACTTAGACCTCTGTCTCAAATTTGCAGATGGTAGGGGGAGAGTCTTATGCCTGTACCTCATTTGGTGCCATCTGTTTTGTAACGGTAACACTCCTGATTCATTTGCTCAGAGATATTCAAGTCATGCTCTGCACAGAGCTTCCAAAAATGCACACTGCTGCTTGTATATAGAGAGTAAAAAGCGACTTTGTGTGGTGTCAAAGTTTATAGCGCGACATGCTTCATTTCTGCATTAATGAACAATGAAGTGACTATTTTTCAAGTTCTGTTCATTTGCTGTATTTCACATGCTTACCTCACCATTGAAGAAGCAGAATATAGTTGCCACAAGTAAGCCCTAAGAGAAAGGAAAAGAAAAGAGTTTAGAGATCAGATCATATAATATTTTTTTTGCATTGTTTGGAAATTTGGACTTTAGGGATACAAGATAAAAACATAAGTCCACATCCTCTGCGTCACAGGCACTTCACCCAACCTCCTCCTTGTTCACAGTTATGTTATTACACTGATTTTTGTCTTTTCAACATGTTTTACCATTTTCTTCTATATTCTTACCATTTATAGATTATCTATTTTGGCTATGAAGTTATTTTTGTACAAGAGGCCTAGAGAAGGAAAATTAAATGGTATGTAAGGTAGATATCTTGCTTACAGGGGAGTACCACACTGGTACTGACTTTGCTGAAGAGATGGCGGAGGAATTGTGCCCTACATGCTGCCACTTGTTTCTCAGAGTGCAGTTACCCAGGTAAAAGTGTCTGCCAAGGAGAATCCAGCTGCCCCAGGAAGGCTTTAAATCGAACTGTAAGTCAGGATAAGTGAGCTTGTATGTGGGGCATCATGGTGGATGGTGGGGATGTGAAAAGAGGTATAAATGGTCAGAAAAAGGAAAAAAAACCACAATAGGTGAGTTAGAAGGTAGGGGACAGAGAAAAAAGAAGAGGAGAGATTGCAGATCATAGCTTGGTCCTAAATGGCTTAAAATTAATTTAATTATTGCCACAGTTGTTCAGATAATATTTCACTACTGCTACAAGATTAAACAGGGCCAAGCCAGGGACATGAGGTGAGAAAGTGTGAAATTAATAAGAGAGAAAATTGTCGCACACAGAGTCTGCTATTCAGAGTCATGTAGTTACACTGGTCCATGTTCTAAACCGCACTCACTCTTATTAAAATAGCATTACATATAGCATTGTCAGGAGCCAAATGCCTTCATTTTAAATTACTTGAAGCAGTTATTATAAGCTAAACATATGGCAGTTTGGGAAATTGAGGGGAAAACTGCAATACAATAGCTTGTGTTCCCAAGGGATGCTTTGAAAAGCATTACAACTGTATCTTTTTTATAAACCCTCATTTAACTGATTACCAGTTAAATTGTAGCTAACGCTTTGTAAAATGTTTTGGACTCTCAAGTGTATATTTTGGACCACAAATGTAGGGTAAGCAATAACTGTTTTAACAAAATGATTATATATTAAAGATATACAAGCTGGTTTGAAGAGGTGCTGACCACCTGAATTTTGGCAATTATTTTACTCCAATAAATTCCCTCTAATGCAGAATTTGTAATTTGGCATGACTTCAAATATGAACACAGAAAAGCATGTGCGAGGAGGAGGAAGGGTAGACTAGTGAGAAAAAGAAAGTTTCTTTTCATGTTTTGGAAAAACAGTGAGTATTCTCAAAAACCTCAAATCCCAGTATACAATATACAATGCACAAGAGTTTGTCCATAAGCTCTGGTTTCAGAAACACCACAAAGTGAACCAAAATCTTATGCCTCTAAAGCAGGACTTTGTCAGTCCATAGATTCCTAAATAAAAAATTTATGGAAGGGGAGCAAATGTGTCACTTCCCAGTGCCGTATACTGATTTTCTGCTGCGCTGTGTGTGCTACATTAATTTGCACAGTCTTGCAAAACATCTGCTGTTGAACTGCATGATACATGGTCTCAGCAGGGGTCTCACTATTTTGCTGAAGTGTGTTTATATTAACAGCAGTCAGCCACGACGGGAAATGAGATGGATCTTGACCTCCTCTAGGAGTAGAGATGCTCGATGGGCGTCCCAGGTGAGGCACAGCGGATACGAAAGACATCAGGAGGAGAAGAAAGAACCAGAGAAGTTTTTCTAAGTCTGTTCTACAGTGAGAGTGTTTAGGGGGAATTTGGGAACTGCAGTTCACCTAGAGGCAGAAATTGAACCTGAACTTTTGAAGTGAAGCCATTTTCCATTTCAGTTCCTCTATGGTATTTGAATTCCTCTGTTGCATCCTGCAATTGCTCTACTTCTCTTCTGTTGGAGAGTGTGGTTCCCTTAACTAGTGTTTTTCCCAGACAACTTCTGACAGAAAAACTAAAGAGGAAGCTGTGGTGATGCTTCATATCCCTACATATCTTCTGCTCTGGAGCAGATCTGGCTCTTCATTATTTTGAGACCATGGATGTTGTACATCTTCTGGCTGAAGGAATTACTTTCTCTAGTTTGTCCCATACATGTCTCGCTGCTCTTCTTCCACCAACAATGGCCCTCTGGGTTCTGCCATCTATTTCTATTTCTATTTCTAATTCTAATTCTAATTCTAATTCTAATTCTAATTCTATTTCTATTTATTTCTATTTCTATTTCTATTTCTATTTCTTTCTATTTCTATTTCAATTTTTATTTCTATTTCTATTCTATTTCTATTATTTCTACTTCTATTTCTATTATTTCTATTTTTGTTCCTGCTTCTGCTTCTATTTCTATTTCTAGTTCTATTCTTTTTTCTTCCAATTTATACATAAAGTTTTGCCCATAGTTCAGAGTACTACCGTTATCTTCAGCTGTAAAGCTACAGAGATATCTATAGCACATACCAGCTTTGTCTCTTTGGAGCCAGGAGGGCTTGGGATGATAATTTTACAGTGAATCTATTAAAACATATGACAAACTGGATGTAGGTTATTTCATGTAAGGCCCACAGGTTAATTCTCATATCTCTTTGACATACGTCTTCCATATTCTCTCTAACTGCTGCTGGTTTTTGCTCAGGGTGCAATTCTTGTTGAGGATGAGATCTCTAGGTCAGTTATATCCCTCTGGCACTGTGTGGAGTTGTTAAACTGACCTGTGATATATTGTCTGCTGACAGCAGGATAACTTTAGCTGTGGTATTGAAGGCAGAGATGAAGACTACATTGAGAGATTAAGGCCTTTAACGACTGCTTCTGAAATTCTTTATTTCTGGAACCATGTGAAGACCAGATGAATGTGGCTTTCGGACGAATCACACCTTAAGGATTGTCCCGAGTCAGCAGCTCTCAGACCTCCATGTACCTTATTGACGCCATAGAGAGTTTTTCCCTGTGTTTAAGTGCCTATACTGGTCCAATGACATTCTTTGCTTGACAGGTATTTAATTTGTATCTCACTCTCCTAGAGACATGGGTGTCTTCAAAAGAAGGTCTATTAATTTGCTTAGGTTAAAAAGAAACAAACAAAAAATACTTATGCAGATTCTGCAAATTTACACGAGTTTCTGATACCTCAGTTGCTTTTCTTCTAGCTTATGTCTCCATAAAACCAAGAGCGCATATATAGATATGCTTATTTCTGTTATTCATAAGCATGTCTATGGCCCTAGTCTCTGCCCTAATTACACAGTCTTGCCATTTAGGCTTCAGTGGGGTGATATATTCATTATTGATGGTAGAAGGTGATGGCACATGCAATTGTACAGACGCCCATAATATAAAAAATCAGCTTCTGATTCTCTGTGTGGGCTTTGGTCCATGTCCATTCACTTCTCATTTCTGGATCTGAATAGACAGAAAAAAAAAAAAATATGGCCAAGATCCTTCATTGAAATGCTTCTCTTTCCCATCTCTCTCATTTCAGCAAAGATAAAGAGCTTTGAGAAAAACAATATTGTGTTCCACATCATCTTCATTCACAGTACATTCATACAGCATCTCTGAGGTATATGACTGTGTTATAAGGTTTTCATTTATGTTAGGTTAAAAAAATAAGAAAAGCAAAGAATGTGTCTGTGCAGTTTCTGGTGCTACTGAGGTGGGGAGATTGTCATGAGAGGGCTGAAGACGGCAGCCCACCTGCTGCAAAATGATGGAGACATCCCATCAGCCGAAGCTTACACTTTGCTGCTTCTTCCACTCTCTTCTGGAGGTTTCATTACTGTCAATTTGTACACGAATTTTTCATACAAAAATGGCACTATATAATATCCAGCTTTCAAAAAAACATTTTCTCAAACTTTTATTGGCTCAAAATATTAGAAAGTTTTGAAATTACTAATAATGCAAAGAAAAAAAGGAACAAGAAATAAAAAATCCCACTTATGTTGTCAAAAGCAGTCCTATGACCTTAACATTGCACAGAAGGACAAAATGTTTCTGGTTTGACATCACAGAGGATATTTATTTCCCTTTAAATGGAGAAACAGATGGAATGAATAGCTTCTAAAATGCATTGAAATATCTTACTATTTTTAAGAGGCTACTTTTAAATGGGTTAATTTTGTTCTGTGTAAAGCTGTATAGTGAGTTAAATGTACACCTCGGAGGCAGGGTGGATATAGATGCGACACAAAACCATGCCTAAAAAATACAAAATACCCTTTACACAAATGAAGACCCTATGAGCTGGATCTTCCTGCCTGGCAGGGCGGGTGCTGCAGTCCTGAGGGTTTCCTGCTTGGAAGCTGCTGCGTGACACAGAAGTAATCTTACTTGCGGAGAAAGAAAACTTTGATTATTCTCCATTTAATAGAAAAAATCTTTTCCTTTGCCAATAAAAACCAAGGCCCTTATGCTGAATAACATTTTAGTTTCTCATTAGAGGCAGACTTGCACATTTAGGGCCACAGGCAGCAAGGTATTGAGAAGAAGAGTAACTTTAAGTGCTTGCATATTGCTGTTGATTCAGGGGCTATTTCTCCACTGCACCAAGCGGTCCTCCATGGTTAAATCTTCTCTGGCGTAGCAACAGTGCCGTGTTAGGTAATGTGATAGCCTCTACAAACCCAGCTACAAGATGCTGGAGATAGAATTACGTGAGAGGGGACAGTTGGTGGAAGGAGCTTGCAAGCAGGAGTGTATTAATCGCTGGGCTTGTTTGAGAGCATCTGGTGGGAGGGGGTCCATATGTGGACTAACTGATGTATCATGGGGTTATTGCTTTTTTCTACTCTTCCCTTTTTCTTGTGAGGCCTCTGCTATGGACCAACGTCAGAGATCAGAAGCTGGGATAATGGGATGTGCTTGCTGGTAGCAGACCCTCTGACAGGAGCTCAGCACCCCGATCTCTTTGCAGCCTGGGACCCCTCAAAAGATGCTCAGTGGTTCCCGGGGTGGGGGAATTGGCAGCGACAGCCCCAGGGCCAGCGGAGGTGCAGGCGGGTTGTGAGGCATGAGCCACATCCCTCCTGCCCTCCCTCGCTGCAGAGACCTGAGTGCGGTTCCAGGGAGGTAACAGGGCTGCTGCTGCTTCGCTCCTTCGCAGGAGGCACCCTCTTAGCCCAGGCACCCCTCTTAGCCCAGGCACCCCTCTTAGCCCATTTTGTCTTCGCTGGGCAGCACGATGAGACTTTTCAGGCTGTTAAGTGACAGATGTGTTTTCATGCCAGAGGTGTGCAAGGAGCCAGTGCATCCTGTGCCGTAATGTTTTACACCCTGAGAAGACTGCATCTTTCATGTGCTTTCAGCATCATCTAAGAGGCTTTTGAAAGTCAGGTCATCTAGGAAAATCTGCAACTCACTGAGTTTTCTGGAGTGCAAATGATTGCTTTGTGGTGCCTAGTTTAGGAACTCTGTTTAATAAGCTAACTGCGTGTTCAGCAATGCACCTACAGCATCCCATTCTGTGGATAAATTATTCCACTTAAGGGTTGAAATATCTTTCTTTTGCCTGGTGCAATCTTTGTTTCAGCACAGTCTGGAGACTGAAGAGCTGATATTGATGATGGTGAGGGGAGATAATAATCTCTACTTTTACAGGATCCAGGGGAGGCTGACTGGCTGGGCTGGAAAAGTACATACATTCACATTTGCAGCACAAAAGCCAGTCTTCGATTTTTTTTTTATCATTTATACATCTACTCTACAGATCTGTTAAGAAGAATCTGGTCTATGATGTGATGAAACAGACACAAGCTGATACAGTGGAAGTAGACATACAGTGTTTGTGAATTGATCATAGTGTCATATTCAAAAAAACACTTCTGCTTAAAATGGTGAGCATTGATGATAATACTGCAAAAAGAGCAGGAAAATTCAAAACCAGACTGGATTCTGTAATTCAAAAGTGACTTCAGCAGAGGAAACCTAGCACGTAACACCTCGACGTGTTGTTTTTCAACTGGGAAAACCATTATCTGAAAGAAATACCATTACACAGTTTCTTGTGGGAACAAATTTTTTCTCATTCATCATCTTCAATCCTCTGATCTTTACAATAGACTGCAGTGCTTGTTTGCACAATTTCTGTGTATATGGATGATGTAACTAATATATCAAACCATTATGCTCACTTAAAGCAGTGATGTGCTGTTGAAAAACTGTCTCTCTTTCTGTTCTAGAAAAGGCATAAAAAATTAATCATTTAACCAGTGCAGAAATGGAGAATGTATTATATTTTCCACCAAAAAAAATCATAATTGCACCCACGATGCCTGCTTGTATATGATTGACATGCCACAATACAAAATGGAATGCAAAAACTAATAGACTGCTGCTAGTTTATGGAGAGGCAGCCTGTGCTGCGGTTTATGAGAGCGCAATAGCTAGTGGGGAAATATAGCCGTTTACACAAGCTAATACAATATCTGCTAATTACATAATCAGTCCTAGAAGAAAACGAGCACCAGAGGAGTGATTATATAGCTGGCTATCTTAAATATGCATACAAGAAATATTTGGGAAAGCATTAAGAAAGTTTATTTTAGAATACAATTAAAAATCCACTCTAAGTAGAAAAGGGGGCGTCACAGTCAGCTGCAGTTAGCAGGACAACTGCACAGCCCTCCCGAAAGGCCAAATTTTACATACTGGTGGGAAGCACACTGAGATTATATTGCAGAGGTGTGAAGAGCTTTTCTGTGAGGTCTGCATTGCCGCTCTGGCTCGGGGACAGTCCTGGGTGGGCTGTCACCCCTCTGCATGCCCAGTGGCCTCTCTGGGCACAGCAGCAGTGGGGCATGGGCAGCCCCCACCATGGGCAGCCCTCACTATGTCCCCAGCACTGTCCCCGCTGCTGAAACAGAACAGAATGTATTGGCAGGGAGCGATCGGGGTCAACAAGCCATGGAGAGACACCCATTCCCGATGACTGGGACAGGGCAGAAGGAACCCGTCGGAGATGAAACTTTGCCTCCTTGGATGCCTTCCTCACCTAATCCCATCCATTGGTACAACAGTTTCACAATACTTTGGTTTTGTTTCTGGTTCCATTCTAACCTCACTTTGGTGACTTTCTGTTGCATAATGATCATAATTAGGATTGTTAATTAAGATAATTTTGTAGTTCAACAACAACCTCACAGGATTTGAAAGATGCTTTAAGAGTGAAATTATTATTGTAACACTCTATCTTATCCTAACTTGCTAAAACTGTAAGCAACTTGTCACCAGAAAACTTATTTGGAGATATTCCTTTATAGCCCTTGAGACTGAAGAAGTGACACTACAGGTAACAACAGAAGAAACAGACTCTCATTCTTTTTAAGCAGAACTGTAATATAAGATGGCATACACTGCAAAAATAAACCTATAACTTCAGTTATGCTATGCATGCAGTAGCATGCACACCCACAGTTTTGAAGGGATAAGGGCGATAAGCAGAAAATACAATCTAAGATGACAGGATGCATAGATTTTGGTAGCATTATTTATCACTTCATTTAAGTAAAAAGCACCACTGATTTTTTTTTAAGCTGTTTTCTTACCACAACATTAAAATAATTTCTGTATTTAGCTTCTGTATGAAAGGAAACAAGAAGTGGGTCACTGTATTCACCCATGTTGACTGCTATTCACAAATGCATTAGAAATCTGCCTTTCCTAGTCGATATAGCTCTGGACATATTACAGTCAGTAAATCAGATAACCAAGCATTTAAAGTCATTCAGGTTTGTTTTGTTTTGTTTTTAAAAGAAAACAAACCAGACTTACTGAATGATGCTGTATTTTCAAAGCACTTATGAAATCAAAATATCAGTCTTATATTTTAGTTTAAACTGCCTAATAATGGAATTTTAACCCCTAAATGAAGCTTCACTGTCTCAGTCTTTTCTTCGGTGCGTTGGCATTCCCTCAGTACAACAGTTTGCATACACAGCTAATTTTAATATTCACCTCACAGCACCAGTTTCAGTCAATTTGACCACTTCAACAGAAATCATGTTGGAACATAAAAGCCCTCAGTCATCTCAGTTTTCTCTCCTTAGTTTAGAAACAGTGCCATCGGATCATTTTTGCTACATTTTTCATTGTTTCCCCTATCTTGTGGTTGTTCTTTATGCAGTGGTGCTACTCGTGCAAAGGCAGGTAATCCAGCAATGTGAAAGTGGTTGGAAAAGAACTGTAAAACCACGGTCATGCTCAGTTTCAGGACAAAACAACTGGCAACAGGATCTTTGGTTAAATTAACTTAAGAGCAAGCACCTCACCTAAGCTGAAGTTGCTACTTTATAACATACCTGGTAATGCATTAATATATGCATGATGTAATCATATATTTCTCCAGCAAGTCGGTTTTCTGGTCTCCAGGGAATAATAACAAACTGAATTCCTAGTAAGGGCACCAGGATTAAAGTGGCTCTGACAGCTTTCATATACATGTTGGACTCAGCACGGTGGGTATCTCTTAGCTTTGTCACCAAAACTCGGACAATGTTAAGCAAAAAGAAAAAATTGACCTGCAAAAGCAAAGCCATTATAGGTGAAAGCATTCAAATTAAGCAGACATTCAAAAATACAGAGCATATAAATGGCAGTAAAATGTAACTTTCTAGCTTTATCGTAGCTCATAATGGGCAGTTCCTTGGGAGTCAGGCCTTGGAAAGTACCTTGAATGTCTTCAGAGAAGACATGTTAAGCTGCTCGACACACTTCCCTTAGGAAGTCTGCATGGACGTTTCAGGCAGGCAGGGATCAGTTCTAGGAAGCACTGGCTGTTTTGACACTGATGTGGGCAAACTTAGGATTTCCAGGGAACAATTAATCTCATTTTTATGTCTAATGTTTAAACGGAATGGACAAATTGTCCCCTAGGAGTAACCATGTCTCTCTTCTGAGTCTGAAGGTCACCTAGGTATCTTGCTTCAGTCCGCCCTGAAGATGTTTGCAGTGGAATGTGCTCCAGCTTACCTGGGCCAATACTTCAGACTTGCGTATGAGCAGGGGGGCAAGGCTGCTCTTGAGAAAAACCTAAGCTTCCCCTTGCCTCCACCAGACTGCAGGGATCCTGTGGTAAAAGTTAACATTTGCTGGCTCAGGGCAGAAATGCCAGACACTTCAGAACGTCTTGCCCTTGACCCTTACGGTCAGTGATGCCAAGTAGCTCAGCATCTCATCTCCTCAGTCATTTCTGGAAATCTGATTCCAGCTGTAGGTGCTCAGCATATGGAAACCTGCTCTTGACCCTGGCTTCACAGAGAGCTCCTTGCGGGATGTGCTGAGAGCCTGCAGAGGAACARGGAGCGCAGAGCCAGGCTGATAATGAGCGCAGTGGGTACCCTGTGGACATCCAAGGTATCAAAGACCTTCTCTCTCTCCAGTGTACCCAGATCACCCTCTTCCACTCTGTTACAGTAATATCAGGCACCTATGCTTCGGAACTTGAATAGACTTTTTTTCAGATGATCTTTTAAAATAAGTATGTAAGTTGCATAACTTACATAGATAATACAATAGCCCAAATTCCACAGCTATATGAGAAATTTCAGTTGAACTTTCAGAAAAATAAAACATGAATCAGTAAGCTTTGATAAAGCATTTCATCACTTCTTAACTACTGAGAGACCTTTCAACTGTTTTACATTTGTGCTCTACTGGAAAAAAAGGCATAATAAATGACTTCTGAGGTCCTGTTCAGCATTAAATCTAAATCTTATTCTCCATCCTGCTCTGACTTCACTCACTCTGCTTAACCTTCACTTTTAGAATTTCTGGAAGTAACTGTGAAAAGTGGAAAAAGACTTTACAAAGGCAAAAATCCTCAGCTCTTCTGAGTCAGTCTGTCACTATAGGATTTCTGTAGCAAATCATGCAGGACCTTCTGTAGACATTGACATCTTCACAAAAAAAAAAAAAAAAAAGACTGGAGATGGCATAAGTACAAGCCAGAAATTATAATGCCTTATTTTAAAGACAGTTAAAGATTGTTCTTTCTCCATAAAGAACAGTCCCTCCTTTTTTCTTTGTGGCTAAGATGTACAGACTTGGAGCATAGTGATAAAAATAAAGGTTGAATGGCCTCTCCTAGAAGTTAGTTGGCAGAGGCAGAGGCAATCAACATTGAACCAGTAAACCCACAATAGATGTGATTCTTTGGGAACACATAGATAGCAGACTATGGCAGGGAGGAATGGGCTTCTTCACATTGCTGATGTGCAAGGCTGCCTCTCAAGAAAGGGTAGAAAGATTTTCAGGTGTTTCAGTTATTAGACGGAAGTTGTTTCTTTATACAAAGGTGTTCCCAGTGTTCACCGCCTTACTCTTTGATGTCCGAGGTAATTACTGCAGGTATGTCCATGCAAGCTGTTTGCAGGCAAGAGGCAGCTCAAAAGCTGAAAGTGCATCTTGGGTGACACACTGAGGTGAGCTTGGGGCTTGGGTTGAATAAAACCCTTTCTGCACCTTTCAGGAAGGTCAGGGTTACTGTGCCGAACAGCACCACTGGCATACAAGATGCTATATGCATACACATTGCCGAGCTGCACTTTGAATCTTGTCCTCCTACTCAGACAGCCCAGTCCAGTCCCTTCCCTGGACTAGTTTAGCTCCCTACCTTTGGGCCACACCAGTTCAGTGATCAGTAAAACTCGTGCTGAGTGACCCGCCTGCACTCAGCTCACCGCAGCTAAGGCATAGCTAAATGCCTCATTGATGTCACATAAATGCAGTACATTTGTCACAAATAAGCTACGCTGGGAGAGAGTGACCACCCTGATTGTCAAAAGCAGTTAGTGATTCTGTTTGCCTCAAAATCTGATTCTTTACTGGGAGGTCCCTTTATAGGACTTGTTTTTGAAAAGTATTGAGAACCTGTCCTTGTAACACTGAGTAGAGAAAACCGCTAGTTAGTTCTCAGTTTTGACCAAAATACTTAAAATAGAGAAACATCTATTCTGTACAGGTTAGCAGCATTTCTAAAATAATTATTAAACGGTTGATAGGAAATAATATTCTTACCAATAAAGCTGCCATTACAGGTCCATGAACAATATAAAGCAAGTGTGTGTCAACACTCATCCAGCAGCTGGAGGGGAAACACACCATTAAAATTTATTATTAACTCAAATAAAATGTGTCACACAGTTAAATAATGCTAAGTTCCTTCAAAAACAGACACGCTACTCACTTGTCATTGAAGTATCTGGCTCTTGCTACAGCATGAATAGATGCTGGCACTAAAGGGAACCCTGAAATGATTAAAGTTATAGATCAGTCTTGGTATTTTTTTAGCTTGAATTTCATGTGTCGCACACACTAATAAGTCTCTTGTCCACAAAACACGTGTGTGATACCACAGCTTTCAGGAAAGAACTGCAATCCCACTGCACTCGGGGCTCTAGCATTATCTCGATGGTGAGATGCAAAAGGGAATAACGTTCAAGGCAGACCAAAAGAAGAAGCAAAGGCCCCGGGCCGTGCTCTCCTGGGGCGTCACAAATCTGCTGCCAGGCTCCCCTACGCTGCTGCGGCTTGTGCAGGGAAGGGTGTGAGCAGGCAGTGTGGGAAGAATGCAGGGATCATTTGGTTCTCAGCAGAGTATTCCCTCAGGAAACCAAGGACACTTGTTAAAACCATGTAAATCACTGTTGAGCAAGAGAGAGGCACATTAACTCGCATGCCAGATTATGGAGCAATAAACAACAGAGCGAGGATTTGCTCTTTTGGAGCCTACGGCAAGAGAAAATGCTTGCAGCCAGGAGGTTTTGGGGGGGGGATGGGGATTTGTGGTATCTTCTGCAGGTTCCCAGCCTCTGTGCAGCCAAACCCACCCCATGCAGCTTTATCTCAGCAGGGAGTGGAGCTGTGGATACCATAAATCTACATCTCCTGACTTATCTGTGAAGCCTCAGGGGAGGCCACTGCTCTGACAGGGAACTGACAGGAGCAAATTTGCACCAGGCCAAAGGCTTGGGAACATGCCATGCTTAACAAACTGGAAGCCTCAAATTCTTATTTCCAGCCTTATTAAGAGTGACAATCTGGTCCACTTCTATCCATCTTCCTTCAGCTTGCTTGTATGTTCTGTCCCTCTCCAGTAGGCTATAAGCTTGGAACTGGGGAGTCTGCACTATAATACTGACCCAAGTTTGTGCCACCTTGCACATACAGACAGCTGGCCAGTGGGGAGATGATCTACTGCCTTGTCTGTCCTGTGCAGAGAGCTTTGTGGACACCTTTGGTGTTACTGCTGCCTGTTCCCTATGAACCATGGATGTTTCTTCTGAGCTTTGGATAGTCTATAATTATAAACAAAAATGTGTCAGTGTCCTGCTGATACCATGATTAGTCACAGAGGGAAGAACATGGCTCCTTGTTTCTTTGGGTGTTAGTGATTTCATAAACACTTTTAGAAGAGACAGAGGATCCTTATCCAAATTCTGGGGAAGTCTTACCTCAGAGCACAGACCAGCCAATGCCGGAGTGGGAATAAGGACAAAAAAGTATGTAAATAGGACACTGATGTCTCCAGGTATCTTTAAGCAACAGCTACTTATTCTACTGCCAAAAGAAGTTCTTTCTGCAGTTTACCTTGGGAGGACAATGCAGCTGTGGGAGAACAAACTGGATTGCCTTCTCCTTTATATATTGTTAGAAAATGATTATTTGGCCTCTGGCTGCAGAATGCCTTTTTTGGGTGACGATGCATGGTAGAACAAGAAAAAGCTCAGAACAGAAAGAAAGGAGCGTTCAAACTCAGGGTGATCTTACAGGATTGACAGCTTGAGAAAATTCTTTTGATTTGGAAATGGAACAAGTCTGGGCCAGTTTTGTTGACAGACAGATTGAAGTGCAATTTTTAAGGGGACTTTCTGTAATAGCAAAAATTCTTCATCTGAAAGCTCTGGCCTGGAGTGTCACGAGTAGAGTGCTCCACATGATGCCAAGGGACCTTTTTTTCTTCTGCTAAATGCATTAGACTAGAATATTTGGCTCAACAAACTCAGAAGCAAATCTTAAGAACGCGACGGAAAGTTTTCATTAGTCAGTTACAGGGTAAGAAGCTCATGACACTCTACGGCTCAAATTTCCAGCTGCAGGCTGGATGGGCTCTTCTAGTGCTAGATGTTGCTCTTCTCTTGTAAAGAGCCAAAAGGCAGAGAGTTAATGAGAAGTGGAGCACCAAGGTCTGTTGGGTCTTGGTTGCACAACATGTATCACTCCAGGGGTCCCACCAACATGTGGTGAGCAGTGAGTAACGTGGAAAAGGTCTTACCCCAGCCACCCCAGGAAAAGGTATGACACATCCCGTCAGGTCATGCCACGTCCTTTATGGCACAAACTGGCAATTATGCTTAATCGTATTTCCAGTTGAATTTGGAAGGCACTCTCTTTCAACACTGTCCAAATAAATTAATCCCTTTTCACTTTTATGTGGATGAAGCTGCTTGAAGCAGCCAGACAGAGTGGACTGTGGTTGGAGGTACACATTTGATACTGTTTTCTTGCCCTGCATAAGGGTGATTTCCTGACCCAGTGGAACAATAACAAATGAGAAATGACATCCCCAGCAGCAGTTCCCAGAGAAGGGGTCACCTGAAGGTATCAGCCTTGAAATACATCTGTCCATGACATATTCCATTCAGTCATCTCAAACCTTTTGCAGAAGTGTTTTATATTTGCTCAGATTTTTATTTTTCTTATAAAGCTATTTTACAAATGTCATGAGTGATTTTTCGAAATAAAATAATCTAGATCTTCTGGCATAGGGATTAGTTATAACAATGAATAATGAGTAATTTCATCTTGTGTTGTACATTTACTCTGATCTTTTGAATTGTAATTCAGAGCACAACCTGCTCTGGTTGCTCTGCATTGCCCTTTGGAGAAATGTATCTTTCTCCATTGATTAACATAGCTGGAAGTTTAAAGTTAGACTGTGTGACTACTGCTTCTGGAATCAGTGGAATTACACTGATTTATGCAAACTTAAGGGGTGGCCAGATAGTCCTAATTAGATCATTTTGCTATTAATGATTTCTACCTTAGTTAGGAGGTGCTAATGATTACTTTTTTTTTGTGGAAGAATTCAYCTAGTTTCATTAAAAAGGCTGCAGACTTCATAGTCGAGTCGTGTCTGTTTTTATTAACCTTTTCCTTCTCAAGATATCATCATCCTATTACCACACCCACCACCCTATTTATTTTTTGGGCAATGCTGCAGTTACTGACGCCTATCTTATCAGATAACTTCACTGAATTACCCACCATGATGCTAGTGCTGTTCTCAGCAATATTACAGCTAGCTCATAAGCTTTCACTGCAGGCTAGCTGTCCCAGTTGCATTAAATTGCACTGCCTAAATTGATTGTCACCTGAAAAAAAAATATTTATGACCATTTTTCCTCTTGCATAATTGGATATGGAATGACACTATTTTGGGAAGGCTTATGCTGCAAGACATGAAAATGGAAAAAACTTTATCTGGAAGGAAATGTTTAAAATGACTCTTCACATAGGGCTGCCATTTCAAAAGCAGAACCCTATCAGACTTTGTATATTCGAATATTCTGAACTATGAAAACTTTGTGATAGCACAGTTGCTTACTCCAAGAGGGCTCAGCTATTTGGACTGATGAAGTACAGAAACCTTGACTTAATTTAGGGTTCTTCAGGAAGGTTGTCTTAATTTAAGAGCTGATGATGTTCCATGTACTTTTAATTCCAAGAGCACGACAGGTCCCTCTCTTCTCAGAAAAGATGCCATTCTCATAAGAAAAAAGAGTGCATGATGGCATTCTCATAAAAAAAAAAAAAAAAAAAAAAAAAAAAAGAGTTCTTACATGCCTGGAAATTGTTATCATAGGATCATAGGATGGTTTGGGTTATCTGGCACTACAATCTATATAAACTAGAAAATCATGCTAATTTTCTAGGTATCTAATGTAGGTATCCAGAGAGCACTAAGTCTTATACCATAAAAGGAAAGTAAGTTACCAGGCTCTTAAATGAAAATCCAAATAGGGGAAGAACAACTTTTCACTTTGCTGATACTGCCTATTTAGGACCTGATATTGGATGCCTAACTAGTGGTTGAAGTCAGAGTTTTAAAGTTCTTCAGAACATTCAGAACTGGGTAATTTTTCCTCTGATCTAATTCATGCCTAATTTTTCCCTGTTTAAGCAGTAGGGCTATTTTTTATTTTCCTGCTGTAAATGAAATAGTGTTGAACAAGTATAACATCTCCAAAGAGGATGGAAAACACAGAGTAAATTCTATCATCTGCTTCAGACTGGGATTGCAAGAGATGAATACAAGTGAATCTCCCTAAGTGCAGTGGGACGATGGATAAAGGTCTGCCATTTGCTGCTTAGCTGCACCAGTGGTTTCAAGATATGGGGACCAGCTCACCAGAAACTGGAATGAGGCCAGAGATTCGTGGCTCCCAAACTGGGAAAAAGCTCTTGATAATGATTTTTTGTCAACACTGATGTGGACTGGATTTACAATAGTGATTTAAATGTGAAAGAGACTGCACTCCAGTGTAATATATTGGTTGTATTTATATGGCCTTTTATTGGACCAGACAGTCCAAAGCATAAATATCTGCTGTTGCTACTAATTAAAAAGCAAGGGATCCCTTAGTGAAAACAGAAGAGATCTGCATATTTGGAGATAAAGGACCAGACCTAGTCACGGTTCCTTGGGCAATATGCGTGTGACTACATACAGTTTGCATCCATAGTGTACAGGTTTGTAACCTCTCTCACAGAATATCATTGAGATTTGCTTATTGAAACCTATATGTTTCTCTGAAATACTTTAGAGATCACGGTTGTTGGACAAAATCAGCCCTGACAGCAGAGCCATTATCTACTCCTGTGTAGGTAAAATTGAATCTTCTCCTTTAAAACAACATCTGCCAAAATATATCTGATACTCAATTCACTTCCAGAGAAATTCTGGTTCCTCTTTCTGCATGCTGTGTTTTTTCACTTTGGGAGACATAGATACTGATTTTTCCTCCTCTTCATTCCAGAAAAAATATACTTTTATAGGTACTGTCACAGATAAATATTTTTTCATATAAAGTGACAAAAATAGATAACTTTTGTTCAGAAAAGAGATGTGTTTGGATAGAAATCTCTTTCTCTCCCAAAGCTTTGCTTAATAAAACTTAAGCATTTCTTTCAGCAAATCCCAAGATGCAGCAAATAATGGATATTGACTCCTGCTGATTTTTGTAAGTCTCTAGGGCCATCCAAATAAATGCACTCAAATTTAGTACCCAAGAACTCAATCTTAAGTTATGATCTAGTGCTATAAATACAACAATTCACGTGTATAAGCTCTAGAAGAATTCAAACATCTGAAAGAATTGACCATCTTGCTACAAATTATAACATACATACCCCAGCCCAAGAGGTAATACCAGTGCAAACGCTGCTCTTCAGCAAACACTGCCACCACGATCAGCGTGTGAAGATAAATGCCTTCGCAGAGCATCCAGAAGTAGTTGCAGCCCAACATGTACTGATGAAAGAATTGCAGCACTTTGCAGCTTACCTGTTAGACAAATGAGATAATGTCACACACTTGACCAGCATTTTGCATTTAAGCAGGCAAAGACAAATGTTACTGCTAGGCTATAAGAAAGCAAAGTGGAACAAAAATCCCCAGCTCTTGCTGGGTTTGTTCAGCACCTATCAGTGACAGGGATTTTAAACTTTTATAAATTAGATGAATGGAACAAACACTCCCCACAAAATAGAAAAAATGTATGATAACAGCACTCCAAAAAGTACCACAGAACAAAAAATCCTCTTCAAAATCTGGTGTTATTTAGAACTGAAACAAGCAACTTGCTTTAGATGTACAAGAAAGGCTGTGAAGAAGACAGTAGCTTAGAGCTCCAGTTTGGGTGATTTCTTTTACTTTTGATCAAACTTTTCTAAGGTTTGTTGAGCTCTCCCACCTGAGCCAGAGTCGCTCACTCTTTAAACTGCACCCAGCTCTGAACTCACTCCTTTGGGAAGGGCAAGTGCTGTTGGCAGTGAAGATTTTTTTGGTAGGGCACCAGGGATACTGGCTTCACCTCCTTGCGAGAAGACAGTTTTACTTTATTTTGTCCAAATAACAAAGCGACACACGGAGCTAAACGAAGTTGGGAAGTGGCTCCTGCCTGTGGTTCAGATGAGGTTGCAGACATAGACCTTGACAAGAGACTGTGGCTTTGAGATGCTGGGAAGCAGTGGGCAGATGGTGAAGGGAAGTGTGTCCTGTCCACTACCAGAGAGCCAGCTGGTGCGGGACAATGCTATTCCTCTTCTGAGAGGATCTCATGTCCATCCGCCTCCTCGGAGAGGGCAATGAGGTCCTCCACATGGACTTCCATGCCACCAGCACCCAGGAGGAGTGGGAGGGTGTTGCTGTGCCAGCAGAGACCCACCGCTCCTGGGGAAACACTATGTGCTCTTTGGAAATCCGAGGTCACAGCAGCAATGGCAAACTGACAGTCATCAACTTCTGCAGAAGTTTTCCAAGCTGACTACCTGGGCTGTAAGAGATGTCTTTAGGATTTACTCATCTCTTTGAAGAGACATTTGGGCAGTTCAGCAGGTAGAGGACTGCATGTTCTGTGTCCGTCTGGGGGACTCAGACTGCCCCTCTGGACCAGAAAAGCTTGTTAGCCATCCATGCACCACCTTCTGTTGCTGAGAAACATTCCCAAAGCAACTGCCTGAAGCATTTAGTTCTGTTTCAATATTTACAGTGCAGCTTGGTGCTCATGAAAATATAGGATTATTGGTAGGTTAGGACATAGGATTCTGACAGGATTAACTTGAAGGACTGATTTTTTTTTTTGGTGATTCATTTTTTCTGCGCACCGCACAGGGCAGAGCAGGCAGTCACATCTTTTTTCCATGCTGCATCTGAACAGTTCTTACAAAGTATGCCGAAAAAGGGTTGTATAGAGGTTTGAAAAGGTTAAAAACAAAAAAAAAGAAAACTGAAGAAGAAGTATTTGCTCCTTTTTCTGTTGGTAATTGTGTTCATTAAGGTTCTTAAATCATCCTTGGACTGTTTTTCACAGGTCTGGGTCAATATGTTTCTTGCCTTTCCCTTGCCTGTGCTCAATGCAGCCTCTCAGCTGGTGGCTGGCCTTTCTCCATTCTCCCCTTATCGATCACCCATCCCCACAAGGGCTGCCTTGATTGACAGGCGCTTCCCAAAGGCTGCACACACATTCAGGTGGCACCCTCCCTGACATCAGCCAGCTACCCCAGCCTCTAAAAAGTCAGCAAACTTTCTGAGCCATCACAGCAGTTTTCCAGACAGGTTTGATATAAAATCCGCCGTGTCCCAGGTTTGGGCTGGGTCAGCCCCACGCTCCCCCATCGGGATCTCCTCGGAGGAGCTGCAGGTCAGGGGGTCGACCCGAGAGCTCAAGGCATCGTTTCCCCAATGGCTCCGGCGGGAGTGACTCTGGGTGCCTGGACATTGCACGCAGGCTGGCCCTGCTCCCCTCAGTGCCAAAGTCACCCCAGCTTTCCATCCAGCCACCGGGGCTCTGGGAACGGTCTCGCACTGCAGCCCGGCAGCTGGAGGGGACCAGAGCACGGCCGGTGAGTTCTGCAACAAAATCCACGGTACGTTCTCAAACCTGTCATTTTAACTTAATGCTTTCACCATTTCATATTGCCGAACTGAAAGGGAGGTGACTACGGAGTATCCTTGCTTCTCTTTGCCAGCTGTTTGCACTGTTCACCAACTCTCTGAGCAGAGACCGACCGAAGGTACCTTCCATTTGAACTAAGTCAGTCTTTGCTGGAACTTTTATCTGTAGCTCAAACAAATGCACACATAGAAAGCACACTGCCTGAGAACTACATACCTAAACTTCATTTACTTCATTTCCTCAGCACTTCATTATTTCCCGTACCCTCCATGTGAACTATCACTTGTGGCTTTAAAAATGAAATCATACACCTATCTGTTAGAGTATCTGTATCTGCCATACAGACAGCTCATCACTCTTTTGAGGAATTTGATCACTTCCTATGCAGTAAGTTAAAGAAGTAAGAATACCATCGGCAAAGCATGAAGGATGGGTCTGATTAGTACTTAGTTCCATATCACATTAATATGAGAACGAATCTGAAAAAGTTAGCATGAAGAGTTTAACCACAACAATGCATTGAGATGAATTATGTTAAATTCATATTAATCAAACTACAGCAAAAATCAGTCTTTGCTTTGGACAAGTTAACAAATGCAGCACATTTCATCTGTGGCTAAAAGTGATGCAGTGGAAATATTTTCCTACAATAAAAAGAGAGTGTTTTTCTTAGGTCAGAGCAAGTAAAAGAGAAGAACCCATTACTGATGAGAACTGGATTCATGCATGGTACAAATAAAACATGACAAATGTAACCAACATCTCAGTATACATTACTCTCAGCTGGGAAAATTGCAGAACTAGTCGGTTTTATGAAGTGTTTTTTCTTACAGAAACAAGTAAAATAACACTGCAAGATAATACAGAAGTAAATCTTCCACCACTTCCATGCCTGATAACTGACTGTTAACTTTGAGATAAAAAACATGTCTAGGGGTTTTGTCTTCTGCTGAAGTCAAATATGTTTTATTGCAAGTTCTTTGAGGCAGAGGCTCTGTTGTTGTGTCTTGTACAATATACAGCACAGTCAAATGCAGGACTTAAAGGATTATCACAGCACCTTCACACTATGAAGGAGAGTAAAATGTCATGAGCGCTCAGTCTATGGGTGTGCAGGTGACTGAAGCTAGTGGTTTTTAATTCATGAGCAGGGCAGGCTGAGAGGAAATAGCTGGTCCTTTCTAGCACAGCCTAGTAACTGTTGCTCAGGCTGGTGTGCCTGTCTCCTAAACAAAGGAATAAACAAATACTTCTCTTCTTGAGAGCCTGGCGACAGACAGCATTGCACTGCACAGGTTGGCAGCTATGTAGCAAGGGAAAGTGTGATACAATTACTAGAAAAGCCCCCAAAGCCAGGTAACCACCTAAGCAAGCAGCTCCTTTGTGGCTCTGGGAGGATGGCCAAGAATGGCCATCTGCCCTTTTTGGCAGAATACAGCCTGGCAAAAAACTCGATCTGCAAGCAAGGAGGCTGCCTCCTGCTACTTGTTCTCACTGCATTGATGAACACAAAAGCTGAGGAAAGTTCTTTATAGATCTGCAGGAGAGCACCCGAGAAAAAAATCTCCTTTATTGTTAATTTTCCTTCCTCATGAAAGCAACCTGCAATGGCCTTAAATTCTGGCTAACTGGTCAGGGGCAAAAGGGGTCAATAGGAATACAGTCAGTCATATTCTGCTCTCTTGCAAATCTTGCTAAGAGTCATGTAACTCTTGTGAACACCTCAGCTGCGATACGTAATGAAAGCACTTCAAAAGGATGCTGGAAACATTTCACAGAGAAGAAATAAAATAATTTATTCTTCTTTTACAAGACGGAGCTAGAACCAGTGTCTGTGATGTTTTGCAGGATATATTGATGTATTATAAATACTGTTAATGTTCCAAAGGAGTCCCAAAGGTCCATCTGCCTGCACAGGACCCTGCAATTGCACAGTAATGTAGTTGGCATGCCGCTCTCCTCGGCTAATCCTGCAGCCCCTCATGACATGTACTTGTCATTTCTCTGTTAAGGCTCTCCTTAGTTATCGGTTAATAGCTTACGGACAGAAAGCTGCAGCATTAATTACCATCACTACCCATTAGGGCAAATCAAACCAAAACACTCAGACTACATAAACCCCAGAATACTATCTTCAACAATAATAACAAAATGTAATGTGAAATAAACTGCTAATTGTTTTTGAGCAGGTCTTCCTAGTAATTCCGTCAGAGGACTCAGTTTTGGCATAGGAATGATGTGCAGATTCCTGTGTCCTCGTTCCCGCGATGCTTTCCTGGGTGAAGGGACTCAGGTTGGCAAGTTAGGAGGTCTGTGTTTTACACCAGTCCTTGCCAACTCCGGAGAACCTGCCCTATGGAAAGCAAGGGTGGGACAGTCCCTTGGTGGGCATGACGAAACCTCTCTTTTCAAATGCTCACTATCCATTGAAATGCCCCCCACTGACATTTCAAGTAAATTGTTAAGCATAGGCCAACCAAGGTTATCGATTTTAAACCAAGCCAGCTACATGGGCCATCACTACAGCTGTGCACTTCTCTGTTTAAAGGGAAATAAACATATTTGACCTTATTAGTCTGGTTCCTTTTTACTTCTGTGAACCTCCCCAGTGAAGGACCCTCCTCGAGGAGAGTTTGTACTGCTTGCCATGGAGGCCAGACATGATTTATCCAAACTCAGTTTAAAGACAATACAATATATTCTCAGACATTCTTAACTTAGCATTGTAAAGGAGTAGCTTGAAGTTTGATTACTGATCTGCCTTACATGTTTGCTTGTTTGTTTTTCTTTTCTGGCTATTAGAACACTATTCTGTGAAAATATTCTTAAATTCCAAGTATCCATATGTTACACAAATAAGCAATAAAAGGACTTTCCAAAGCAAGACAGTGCTAAGTATTGTAGCTGTAAATCACTGGCTATCAGAATGTCATACCATTATAAAATATATCTACTATGAGTCATCCATTAAATTGTGTTCCAGTCAGAAACCTGGCACCCAGGGACTCAGGCTAAGATTAATGTTTAATATACTCTTAAACCATTTACRGAACAAAATGTACACAGTTGCTCAAAGGGATCCTAGGTTTTGTGTTACAAGAGAGCAAAATATGAAATTAAACAATAGGGGATATTTTTAACAGCTTCTGTGTCCATGTCTCCACTACAGCGAAGCAGCCAGCCCAGAATTTGGCTTTCTGGACAGGAATTAATACGGCTACATCCGCACATCCTTGAGTCCCAGTCTGCTGTAGCGATTGCTCTCCTGGGGCTGCAGCTTTGGGCTCTGCAGGGCGCTGCGCCGGGCTGAGCTCCCGCGCGGTTCCCGCGGCGCATCCGGCACTGCCAGCGCGCGGCAGCCACCGGCTCCTCGCCGGCGGGGCACACCCTGGCAAGGGTCACGCAGGGTGCGGGGCAGAGCAAAACGCAGCCTCGTCACCCCCAACGAGCTTGGTTTCTGAGCTGGGGTTGCCAGAGGGAGGCATGGTGAGTATGAGCCTGACTGATGGAGGAGGGCAGAGAGGCTGTCAGAGAGGGGCCCCGAGGAGGAGAAAACAGGGGCAGTCAAGGTAGCCTAAAAAAATCGTGCAGGAACTACTTGACCTGCTGTTCATTTGGACTGGAAAGGGAGTCAGAGTGCTCACAAGGTCTGCTGCCATCTTCTCCCAGCTGCGGGAGGTAGTCCCCAATGAAATGGGGTAAGAGTTTCAGTTATTCCAGGCACCTATCCTCCACCACTTTGATGCCCTTTCATTTATTACTCTTCTGTTTCAGGCTACTTCTGTTCTGTCTTAAATACCTTCAAAAGCAGCAGGGTGGCTGGGTCATGACTGAAAATGGGCAACAATACAGGTCTGCACAGCAGTCACCAAAGGGCAATGAAATAGCACAGATGGCATTCATCTCACCTAACCCGGGTGTCTGACTTCACAGTACAGATGTGTAGACTGAAGCAGTCCCTGGAGAGGAATGAGCAATCTGCATGTAATTCACCTGACCTGTTTTAACCAGGTGTGAGTGAGGAGAATGGTCTCCTGGACTCAGACACAGCTGCCTGTGCTGGTAGCACTGCCATTTAATCAGGCAAATCCCAGTGAGGAAAATAGCTGTGGCAGCACGGTATCAGGGAGAATATTGTGTTTTGGAAACATTATGGTACTGTCCTTCTGAGGGTAATTCCTTTTGGAAATGTCCATCCTTCGAGGGATTTTGAAAAAACTACTTTCTGACCAATTCACACTGAAATTTCTCACATTTTAGGTAGATCTTTAAAGACAGGAATACTTGGAGAGGAACCTCAAGTTTAATTTGAATTATCTTGAGTTAGCAGTTGCTTCTACAACAGCAAAGCTTCTAAACATAATTGCTTTATATTCCCAGAGAAATATCAAAACCTAAGCTGCTTAAATGCACTGTTCATGTGGGAGACCTTGTGCGGAAAGTGCGGGAACAGTTCATTAGAGGATGCCATGTCTGTACAGTGTAGCACAGAATCCACCAAAAAGGCAACTGTTAGCATTTGCACTTGTTGATCTGACATTTAAGAAGTCGCTACTTGACATTTTTCCATGCCTGCACTTTTAGCGGCTAATTACATATCATCTATTCACCTTTCAGTCTCTCAGATGCATAGGAGACAATGCAATTGATAGAAATTTATGGTCACCTAGGTCCTACCCTACATTTTTAGGTCATCTTCACTTTCTAGTTACAAACCTTTCCCATGTCTTGAGGAAAACCAAAGCGAAAAATAATAAAAAGCCTCAGTAAAGCATGGAGAATTGAATTAGTGTCAGAACTCAGTCAAGCACAACTCCACACCAGGAAAGACTAAGAGCCTTTCAGGGACCGCTACAGCTCAGTTCTGAGGGTAAGATAAGTACATGTTTCTTCAGCAGCAGTTCTGAAGGCATGTCATGAATTTTAGCAAATCTGGAGTGGATTCGCTCATTTTGCACATACAGGCAGTGTATGCTTTGCTATGACAAGCTCATATAAAAAACCCAGTGGCTGCAAATGGCCACCGTGGCCAGACAGGAGAATGCCAGTCAATGACAAGAAGACTGGCGATGCTGAGAGTTGCTGGTTTTGAAAACAGCTGTCCTGCCACAACGACAGAGCTTCAGGGTCCAGAGACGGTGCAGGTGCATAATGATTAGGCAGAATGACAGGTTAAATCAAACTTTTCACAAAGACATTTAAATCTGCAGTTTGGCCTCTGTGCCACACATTTGGCCTCCATCCTTACTGGGGCTGAGACTGCAGGTCTTCCTCACCTGAGCAGAAAAGATGCAGCCTGAAAACCTGGGAACAAGCCCCAGGACCTGATGCCTTCAGCTTCGGGACAACAATGCATTTTGCAGTACAAATCACAATTCTGGAGGAAACGGCACTCCGCCTCCTGTATAAGAGGCTGCGTGTAGGGGTCACACTGCCGAAATGCCATCCATAGGATCTGATAAAGCCTGGGTTATTTTGACATGAAATACCTTGGGACTGGGCTACATGAAAGCTATTATCCCTCCCTTCATGATGCTGCAAGTGTTTTGAGAAACGTGAACCTACTAATTGATACTGCTTTAAAAGAAGAGCAAGCAACTGAAATGTAGATAGAATAATTCCTGAGGAAAGTAAGATGAGGAAATCTGTCCCAAAATAAATACTTATTCTTAGGCTCTTAAACCTCTTTTTTCCCCTCCTGATGGCAGCTGTTTATTTGATGGTGCCTTCCCATTGAGAAAGCAACCATAATAAATGTTGTTGAGAAAGCTCAGATCTTTCTCAGAGATGGTGACTGACTGACTTCTTTGCAGCCCAGATTCAGTTGTTCCGCAAAACCCACAAATGCTGTTCACAGAAGTGCCATTTATGAATGCTGTGAATGTCCTTTAATCATCCATATTTCATACCCTGGGCATGGCACACCACATCAGATCGGTGAATCTGACACTACTAGGATTACACGGTGCTTTGTTTCCTCCATTACTCCGAGAGTTGTGAGAATATAAACAAGAATATAAAGACCTTGGGAAAAATGATGGGAATTACTGCTCTGTTTCATGCCATTTAGACCCTGACAGATCTGTCTTAAAATGAATGCAGATATTATTCCAGCTTGAAAATTTGAGAGAATTCTTTGAATATTGGCTGGTTCTGAATTCATAATGTCCCTTAGTCTGCATTAATCTCATTGAACCTTGTGGGAGGAGGAGGACTTGATCTTTCCTAGGATGGAAGAAGAGATTCTGATTTACATCTGAATTACTGCGGTGTTACGCCAGTGCAACCCAGTGATTTCAGTGAGGGTAAAACTGGTGCAGCACAGTCCTGGCACTGCCCATGAGCTTACTGCTGGCAGAAACTTCATTTGCAAATGATTCATCAGCATAAAACAAAGTCATCCTCTTGAGGGTGAACACGTGTTCCTGAACTGAAGTCACAGTCATTCTCTGCCTCCAAAGAAGGTCACACTGCCCTTTGCTCACAGGCACAGGACGCTGTCAGTGATCCCGCACCGGCTTGTGCCTGGGTGCTGGACCTGGAGAGCAGGAGATCCTGTCCCTGTGCAACCAGCACAGTACTGCTCCATTTTCCTTGTCCCTGCAGCTTAGCAATGCTGGACAGGAAGGTGAGGGGGAGGCTAGACAGCAAATGCTGTTAGGAAGCAAAGAATTATACCTGAGAAGTGCAATTCTGCTGATACTAGAGAAACGCAATGGCAGAAGGAGGGACTGTCCTCTCCATGTGTCAGTCGTGTTTTGTGGCTGAGGGCAGAGGCAGATAGAGCTGGAATTTCCTTTCCCTGTCACCTCCTGAGGTCAGTCCCCTGTAGACACATGCACATCAGGCACTGTGCTTGCCTGCACCTCTCGGGCTCAGCCATCGCACCTACAAACCTCAGAAAGGCAATATGGTGCTTTGTAGTCCAGTTGAGAAATGCTCCTTAGCTGCAACAGTGTCTCTCTAAACCTGAGCATTAGAGCCAAGCCTTCCTGTTCTCCCTCTCTTTCTATTGATTTCCCAATTACCAATGGCATCCTTTTTGTGTTAAAAAAAAAAAAAAAGGTGAAATGGATCTTAGAAAGATGTCAGTGCCTACACTGGTTCCTGTTTCAAAGGACAGTTTGTGACTCTCCTGTCCTGGTATAGCACTTGTTATGTCAGGAAAGAAGTTGTGTCGCTCAAATACCTGCTCTTCTCTGCTTTACTGGTGAAAGCTAATCGCAGGGGAAATAGCAGGGATGGGAGACGCGAGCTTGTCTTCATGAACCTGCTCAGGGAAAGGAAAACAAATGCTATTTGGGTATTTATTTGTAGATGACAAAAATTATTCTGGGTCACCTACAAGGCTAAAGCACAGCCTCAGTCCTTTGCTTGTAAATGATGAATTAAAGGGTTTGGTTCACTTGCCCACAACAGGCACTTTTGCTCCCTGTTTTACTTTGGAGCTGAACAAAAAATGCCAGAGTTTCATCACTGAACATGGTGTGGTGAGACACAAACCTGGTGGCAACCCTTCGACTTCAATAGAGCTTGGCACGGGTGTAACTGGAGACTGACTTTGGCCCTCTTTGACTTACACAAAAGCAAGTAATACATTTTATTCTCTCCAGGCCAACCTTGCTGAGCCAGTTTGTCCTGGTGAAGTCAATGCACAAATGTAATCTGCAAATGCACAAAAATTGCACAATTTGTAAATTCACAAATATACACTGGGTCCAAACCTTACTCCTATACCTGAGGCAGCAGAAGGGCAATGTTTTAAACAGCCAGTTGGACCCTTCATTAGACGAAGGACTCCTAGGCAAGATGATGACAGCTTTCACAAAAACACCGATCCTCTCCTAGCATAGAAGATACACGAGAAGACTCAGGAGATGTTACCACTAGGCATTGGCCAGTAATTCCCTGCTAGAAGTCTGGTCTTTGATTACTTATGATACTCTAGAATAGCTTTGAGTCATCTCTTTGAGGTTAAACTGGCTGTGGAGGTCCCTGAAAGTAATCTAGTGGAAACAGGAACAGATGTACTAAGATGAAAGACTTTGGAGATGCTTTGAAAATGACAGAAAAGTTCTGGAAATAGTTATATTAATAAAGAATCAAACTAATTTAACAAGAATGGAGCCTCCTGAAGCTCTACCCCGAGCATAATACATGAAACAATTCAGAGGATCAAAGCGCCCTTTTCCTTTGTGGACCTCCACCGTTGCTGCCTCCAGTAGAGGCTGTGCCGTGGGGACTGCTGGGACTACTGAGGCAAACACAAGTCACACGGGGCAGCATTTTTGCCATTTGTCTTCACTGGTAACAGTTATGGGCCCCCCATTTGAGAAAAATATATTTTGACATCCCCCCCACCTCCCTCCAGGCTCTGCCAGGCTACGTCAGAAGGAAATGAAAGCAACAAGAGTCAAGCAAGGTAACACTTACATGGTAAAGAGACCTAAAATTAACACTGTTCCGGAAATGCTGTGAATCTCCTTAATTTTCTTGGATCTCACTCCCTGTCTATTCCTTTGAGAATAGGGGAAGTCAACAGTATTGTAACCCCGTAAATCACAGTAACTACCCTTTATACACTCTTCATCTTCCCACACAGCTCAACTTTTTATTTCCACTGTTTTACAGTGATAGGGAGGAAAACCTCATACACTTGGACAGTCATGGTTTTCATTTGAATTTGTCAATGGTATTTTTATAGTGTTCTAGTGTCCATGAGGATACTAATTTTTTTAATATTACTACTACCATGGCCTTGCTTTAAAGACTGTAATGGTAGTGGACACCAGCTTTTCTCATTTTCTCTTGGTCTCACTAATAATGCTCAGTGGGAAGCAGCTCAGTGGTTTCTCCTGAGGGCTCCTACCAAGAGATGGGCTTCAGCCAGTACAGATAAACCTAGTGCCCTTTGTCATCCCACCTCATGCCCACAGTGATTCAACCTTTCAGTGATAGTAAAATGCTTGTGCTGCTGGTCCTGTTAGAGGCAGAGAGTGCAGGCTGCACCATCAGCTAGAGTGGTAAACTAGCTCAGGATCTTTAAAGTATATCTATATCTACACAAGGAGGCAAGAAAGGCTTCAGTGTATCATACCCCATGTCCAAGGCACTTCCCACCTCAGCAAGGGCTAAGTTACAGATACTGCTAGTAGAAAGGACTGCGTCAGGCTCAGCCCAGCCCACGCCCAATCTATCCTTGCTACGAAAATGAGATCACGGTGCTTGTAATAAAACATGGATTGCTTTGGGTTCTCCTTTACCAGCTCTGCTGCTGTACCCACGCAAGAGGGGGTACAGATTATTTATACATTAAGGCTTAAATAAGCTGTGTGGCAGAGAGCTGGGACTTGACAGTGATATTGGAGCATGCCTGAATGGATGCTGGGTCCTTACTCTCGGATATACCATGGCTAAGCATGAGAGCCCACACAGGAGCTCCCAGTGGAGCTCCCAGGAGCTCCCAGTGGAGCACTGGCCCTTGCTATGGACTCTATAAAACTGCAATTGAAATTGAAACTTTCGCACCATACAACACCAGAAGCAAAGCAGAAACTAGTACATGAAAAGTGAAGAGACTACAGAAGAGCCTGGAGAAAGAAGAGAACAGATATTATCTCTACTAGAACAGGAAAGTGATAAAAATGCAATAAGATCTCTTAAAGCTTTTCTGGATGAGTTTCCAATTACTGAGCCATTACTGATTTGTAGCCAAACTTAGTCCCATCTACAAACATATTTATATTGTGTCCATGGAGCTGATCAATTATTCAGTTTCTCATTAGCATAGCTATCCCTCCAGTCATTAGCTGTATTTTCCTTTACCCCCATCAGAATTGAGTATTAAAATTACAAGTCTTGTGGAATAAAAAAAATGAAAAATACAGTTCTGATGTGCAAGACTATATTAAAAGATTAGTCAGCAAGAGTTTTATTTATATTTCCACATTTTTAATGGAGAACATAATGTGCTGTTCACAGATCACCCTTCTTCTGTGGGTCAGTCTCATTTAAGAAGGTGACAGAAGATACGCCTTCCTATAAAATCTGTTCCAGTAGTAGTGTAATTAATACAGTTGCTACTTTAGATACAACATGCAAAAAATTAGCTCATGTAACATTTTTCAATATATGTAAATAAGTGTTCATACATGTTTTTTTGCATGTTCATGTCCTGTTTTTTTTTGTTCAAGTGTCCCTGAACCTTTTTCATTGCTTCTTTGCTTCTTGTATGGCCACCTGAGCTCACATCTTTCTCTTCCATCATTTCAGTTCCAGATAAATCCGAAAGAAAAAGAGAGAGAGAGAGAGAGAGAGAGAGAGAGAAATTATATAACCAGAAAGCAGGAAAAAATGAGGTAAAAAAGCTAATTAAGATGTATTGAAAAAGTGGCTTGACTTACCATTTTACATGAGCAGAATGATCATCAAAGGGTTTAACTCTGTGCAGCAAATTATATGCGAGTAAGGATGCAGTACAATCTCTCCTCATGTAAATGATGGTTTGGATTGTCTCACATCTTTTGTGTCTGGATACAGGGAGAATGTGGGTGTCTTGGTGTTAGGGATGAATTTCCTCTCCTGCTCCTCCTGTCTTTTCTCTTTGTTATCTAACAGAACCTTCCTTCTTCTTTCAAAATTGTATGGATTTGTTGATATCCTCATAAATATGTATTCATGGCAAATATTTTCCCATGGCATTGCATATTTAAAATCTATTGTGAAACTTTATGCAGGAAAAAAAAAGCAGGAGCTATTGGGGTGGAAACACATTTATTGTTTTGCAGAATAAATACCACCAACTTCATCTCTGTATATGGCCATTACATCCGGGGTATCTGTGACTGTTAGAAATTCCTTCTACACACTTCAGCATTTCTGTATACATTGGAGGTAGGAGCCACACTCGCACGAGCCTGTCAAGCTCAGAAGATGCACAGGTGGAAAGTGGATAAATGCAGCAAACTCCAGAAAGTCAGAAGCAGTCATCTTAAAATGGACTTAATAAAACAGAGGGTGCAGTAGGGATAGAAAAAAACAAGTGATAAAGCCTTCATTTGCTCTGTTAATCGGCATTAAAATAAAAATATTATGGGAATCTACCTGGTAGAATAAGTATATTTGTAACATAAATCCTTTAAGTCTTCATATACTCATACGGAGACTATATGTAATTTCATCATGTGTTAAAAACTTGTCCCTGGCAGTTCATTTTCTTTTCCCAGTCATGTATTTACAAGTTTATTATGTTACTAAAATAACAGAATACACTTTCTAGTAATGTTGGGAGACCTTGAACATATTAGGAGGTCACCCCACCTCCTTTTTTTCCGATTTTTTTTTAGGAAGGGAAATCTAGAAAGTGAGGCAAGATCAAGCAGTGAGCGTACCCTCATCCCATACTTGACTGCAGAACAAAAATGGGAGACTTCAGGTCTTCTGACCCCAAGTTTTCCACCTTTGCCTCTAGACAGCAGTTCACTGATGAGTCAAAGACATGCAAATTTGATTTGGAAGAAGAAAGTGCAAAACAAGGGCTTTGTTCATCAAAGCATGTGCTTAGCTAACTAGCTGCGGCCAGGTTCACTAGCACAGCTATATTCAATAACGTCAGTGGAAGGACACTGGCTTGGGCGATTTCCGTGACTGTATTCAGCACTAAGGGTTCTCTTCATAGTCCAGCCCGCGACCTGAAAGCTGACTGCATACATGAACCTCCACACTGCTCTGGAGCTCCACGGCCTCCAAAGGTAACCACTTAGGTCATTTCTATATTGTCTGTTACCATAGCAATGGAGGTTGGGGTTTTCATCAGGTGATGCTCAGTGTGCCAGTACCTGTCCTGTGGCTACGTGGCTCTACTGAAGCCTCTGAGAGCTTTGTCATTGCCTTCACTGGGGTCGAGATTTCACTCCAAATAAAGATCCAGCCCCAAGGCACTAGATACAGCTTTTTAATGAAATCTTAGAGGACAAAAGCCCTCGCCACGGCTTCAACTTTTAGTTTAAAGCACTTCAGATAATTTACTTCTGCTGTCAGGTAGTATCACTCTTAACTCTGAGGTAATGATCTTGGTTCAATTTAGGTGTCTGATATCATGTGCCAGCTTTTTATCTTCAAATATCACGTGTATTTTCATTGCATCTCTTGCACAGGCTACATAGGTATGATGCTATGCAGTAAGGAGAAACAAAATGTGTGATTTTTTAATTATTCTTCTGCTCTTCTATTTTTTAATCTCCAGATGGTCCCTGGAACTTGTGAGGTTTTCTTTAGTCTATATATTTCCTGCTTTAATTAGCTTACTTAACCAGTGAGCTTTAATTAGCTTACTTAACCAGCACACATTTGAGAGACACACACGTGATCAGATAATATCAGGTGCTAATATTTAATTGCTTTCACAAAATTAGAAACAGATAAATGGTTGAACCGTAATTGAATGATCTTATTAGAAGCTGATCAGCGTTGTGACATAACTTGCGAGATTCCCAGGTTTGCATTAATTTCACATCAGCCGGGGCTGTTGTAATGACGGCAAGCACAGTGCCATCGCGCTATTAGAGAGCAAGATCAGAGCTGGGTGACTGAGATCTGCTATACATATTTATCAGCTGAGGGGCTGGCCCAATTTGTATCACTATCTAAGAGCAGTGAAGCAAGCTATTGCTTTGATTTTCCATCTCCTAAGAAAAAAAATGCCACAAACATCTTTTGGGGGGTTTTGAAAAAAGCCATATCCCTCTCCATCCCTGCCCCTCCCCAGCCTGTGTGTCTGTGAGAAAGGACAGGCGGCCACCAAGAGCACCTGACCCTTCGGGGGCTTTGTTGGGAAATGTCAGGTAGGTAGTGCCAAGAACGGTGGGGATCTGACACGTGTATACGGATGGGCTGGCTGGAGCAAGTCCGAGGCTTCTCCCTCTTGTACCAAATTCAAAGATTTTTATTGCTCAGTGAAAGATCTGAGCAAGGTTGAGTGAAATTCTCAGAATCTGCACCCTCCGTGTGTGTTTTACCAGACAGCTGCCCTTAACTGGTGAATGGGAATGTCTGGTTTCGGCATGGCAGTAGTAATTTTACTTGGGTGTTAAGATGGAGAGGAGTCATGCAGTACTTACAGGATCCCTTTTTACAAGGCCTGGGTTAGGCACAACAGCAATGAGGTGGGCAATTGTAAACATGGAGTTCAGCACGTAAGAAAAAAACAAATTCTTATGCAGTGTTATCCTTTGACAGCTGAGGCTCCTGAAAAATATGTAGCACACGTCGTAAATTAGTATTTTTCTTCTGATGTCACTTTAACAAGCTCTTTCTGGCAACAAGTCTCTCAAGAATGCCTTTTGGCAAGGAGTAATCGGAAAGTACATGCCTTGCATTGCAGCCATAACCTCTGACAAATTTTTAGTTTTGTTTTTACACCTGTTTAGTACCACATGCTTTTTAGACCATGTTGTAAAGAGCCATCCGGCTACATTCTCAGCCCTTGATGCCTTTCTTTATTTCATGGTAATCGAGACATTAAGTGGTGAAGCAGAACCCTGAGAATTTAGATGCGCGTGATACAACTAATGAAGGTCAGGAATAGTGCTTTATAAGTAACTGTTCCCTGGAGACTCAATTTCTCAAATATTCAGATGAAAATTATTTGCTACTTTAGGAATTAGTTGTGAGACAGGATGGGAACTTTGGGCAGGAATCCCCTTAAATTACAGGGGGATTTGGGTTGGTATCCTGCATGTTTCTAACTCCAGCTGAGATCCCAAACCAGAAGAGGTTGTTTTCCTGCTCAGAAGGAGCAGCAATCTCTTCTGAATGGCTGATTTTGGGGGAGGGTAGGATTTCTGCTATTGTGGGTAGCAGAATTTCACAAGAGAAGTTCACGGGATTCTTGTGCAACAAAATCATGACTGCAGCTTCAGACCTGAACGGTCTCTCCTTTCTAATTCATGCCCAAATCCTCATGGCACCTCCTCGGCTACCCCTGATGCAGAGAACAATGTCCCCACAGCACTCCACGCCCCCGAGCACAGCCCAGAGCCGGCGGGAGGTGATTGCAGAAAGGCAATCATAGAGTTGTTAGGTAATGCTGTGATGTCTGTATTCAGTGATCACTGAGAGCAAGCAGGCAAAACCTGTAGGTAAAAACCAGCTAAGAGCAAGTATCACTGTCCTACTGAGACAAGCCTCCCCCTTGGCGCTAGGAGCTTTTTGCAGTCTGGAATGGAGCACAGTCTGGAACAGAGCACAGGCTGTGACCTTCTGGTGCTCTGTGTGTGGAGGCTAACACAGAATGCACTTTCTTTAAAAACAGAGAGCTAATCTAACCAACTGAACTCTTTTCTGCTTATTTTACTTGTTTGTTTATTTGCTTACTTTCCTTTTTTTAGCTCCTTGGTCACCTGCCATTTATACTTAGTTCTCCTTACACCTATTTTCTGAGCCATTGGATGGAATTCTTCCTTCAGCTTGGGGTCGTCTTTCTGGTTATAGTCATCATCGTCATCCTGCAATGCCCAACACTTTTGTTGACTTCATTATTTACCAAGACACCTCCTTTGGTTCAGGATGTCCTTGAGATGCAGGTCCCACGGGCTAGGAACGAGAGAATCTCTTTACACTTGCCCTGATTTTATATTCTTCCTTTAGCATCAGCTATTGGCAACTGTTGAGCACCAGATATGGGGCTAGGTGCATTTTCAGTTTGATCCACTGTAGGACAGGATATTGGGCAAAACAGACCATTCTTTGGAGCTATTTTTCCTACACTGTGTTCTTGTGCTTACTCCATCTGTAGCTGCCCCCATCACAAATCCAGTCTAAAGTTCCTTTTCTGCTCCTAAGCTCTAGTGGTATTTATCCAGTCCTGATTCTTCCCTTCTCCCCATTCTCCATCACTATATTTTGCCTATGCTACTGACCCCATTTTTCTTGGTACACTATCATGTGTCCACCTCCCTCTGTCTTTCTCTTGCAGTCCTGGGAACAGGATTGGTGTGATGCCAACTCTGTTCCCAAGAAATAAAAATTTCCCTATTACTTAGAGCAGTCTCTTCAGCTCCTGGCCACAGAGATGCAGACCCTTGCCTCTCCAGCTGCCTCTCTACATGGTTACCAGTACAGAGAGAGAGTCTTTTGTGATAATCTCTGCCAGGTACATGTGCCTCCACCCCCATTCCTGTCCTGCCTCACTGCTCCGCTTGACTTTTGCCAGTCTTACTCCTCTATTAAATTGCACTGTCTTTCACTGCATGTTGCCTTTATCTGCTGTCCAAGCTCCTTTCCCTGCCTGCCTTCCTCTCTTAGTTTTACTCCTGCATTGCTCTCCTACTCCTCTCAGTATTCCCACCATTTTTCCTTGACTCCAGCTTTCATGTTAAAGACCCATCTGGATCATTAAGTGTATATTTCCATACTCTCACTTTTTAATTTGACCTTCAGTGTTTGCCATCAAAATGGCATCAGCACCTGCCTGACTCGGTCTACAACAAGAGGAGAACATTCTAGCAAAACCTAAACACTTACTTGATTCATCCTCTCTGCTGGTTTTGACAATCATCTGTTATCTTCTCCTTCTCTGACCTCTCTTAGCTCTCTTCCTGGCCCTCTTCCTGATTTCCTAATCATTCCTTCGTGGTGTTTTTGAAGGCTCCTTGTCACCCCCCCCCCCCATCTTTCTGTATGCTCCCTACTCTGCTTCATTAATCAGTATGGAAGAAGGCATCACTAAGCTAGTTATAAGGGCCTAAAACTTGTGTTTTTTGTGTTGCTATGCCTCTATCAATTGTGCCTCAGAGTTTCAGAGTGTCCTGTGTTTCTTGTGGTTCCCCTCTGTTTCACATCTATCCTATGTCTCCTACATTTCCTTTGACAGAGATAAGTCCTCCTATCTACTCACAGTGTCACCCTTTTTGAGTTCCTATCTCCACTTCTCTATTGCATATAGGATATTTTGTCTTCCAAGGAGCTTTTAGCATTATTTTCTTCATAGATCTGCACTGTGAATCTGTCATTTCTTCTCATTCATGAATACCGAGAATAATGATTTTCACCCCCAGCTAGTTATTTTCCATCCCTTACCTACTAGTTTAGTTTTCAAATTATTTTCATGCTTTCTACCATGCTCTCCCCTACCCCTGGAGAAAACTCCCAACAAACTTCCACAAATTATCCTTCCACCCATTATCATTCTTCAACTCCCTTTAAAAGCCTTGGCAACAATTAGACTGCAGGTGCATTCACAACACACCATTTATTATTCTGGCAAATCTAGAGTTATTGCACTCCCCATCTGTCTTTATACAAATGTCTTTGTTTTAATAATTCAATTGGAAGTGATTTGGAGCTAGGAGTCCTTTTTTTATTTTGTGTTTTATCATATTAGATAATGGGGTCTCAGTTTGCACTTATAAAAATATTGCAATAATGTGATGATGCATGTAACTGTTAGACACTCTACTTTATGAATACTCTGTCTCCTGTTATGAGCTAGTATTGCTTAGTGATGTTCATCACTACTGATTCAGTATTCCCTTCCAAAAGTATTGCAACATCTGTGATGCCAGATCATTATGAATCTTGATACCCAAAACTGAAAGGAAAATAAATCTCTGCCAGGAAAGACTTACATGTGGGAAATAGCAACCTCTGCAAGCTGTTTGTTGCTGCCTCTACAATCAAAGGCTATTATATGGCCCCAAAACCATCTCTTGCTATCTGATTGTCTGTTTGATTGACAGCTTGCCTTCTATTGAAGGTCAAATAATCTATCGCTGTCATAGCCAGACGATAGAAAACAACTGACAGTAACATGAACCCTGCTCCCATACAGCTTTATTCTCACTTTCTTATGATTGTGGTTTGGTTTCCCCTTTGTCCTCCCATTTTGCAGTGCTTTAATTCCTTTCTCTACTTCTTCCTGTAACCTTTGTGTCATGTATTAGTCATGGAAGGGGAAGGAGAAGTGGAGGAGGAAAGAGAGGAGGAGATGTGTTACTCTCTTGAAGGCTGCTGCAAAGATGAGTCTTTCAGCATGGCCTGGGACCGGTCAGGATCGTGCGTTGTCCGTGACTCAGAGCTAGGAGTGAGTCAGACAGCCTGATCCGGCCTTGCTCGCTGCAAGGAATCACCTTCTTGTTCCATTTTGGGCAGCCAATTTAACCAGATCCTGTCTTTACTGCCCCAAAAACTCTGGAGCCTGGGTATGGGATTCCAAATCAGATTAAATTGTGCTCCTCCCAGTTTTCTCAAAGCATTACTGTGGTTTTGTGCTCTTTATCTTTACATAGATGGGAAGGGAATTCATCAGTTTATTGGGTAGAGTTTCTAGCTATCTCTGTATCTGATTACTGCACGTATCACAGTCACTCAGCAAACTGCCTTTCTGGAAATTAGCAGAATTCACAACCTGTATTTTGGATCCATCTGTTTTGAGCTTGTAATCTTACAGACTGTTATAGTCTATGCAGAGTCCAACCATTTCATTTTCATATGTTTCCTAGACTCACTCTTAGTGCTGGCGATTTTGGGGTCTTGTTCTTTTACTACTCTTCCTGTCTGACAGTTGAGGCACAGACATCTAACTGTATAGCCCTAAGATTTATGCCAGCTTCTTCTGGCCTCTCAATTTACTAAGCATACCCTTTTCCAGCCTATATGGACTCCCTCATCCACAGTGTACCTTTCCAGGGACCAGCAGCAGATGAAGTAACCAGCGAGAAGCTTTGCATAACGTTACTAAGAAAATTACTATTAGAAGACCTGAACATATCCATAGATATGTAGTACATATAGATCAAAAGTGGGACCAGAAACAGGCTAAGGTGCCTCATGTAAGATTTAGATTAAATAATACAGGGACTCTGAGGCTAGAATTGATTTAAGCTCTGGCACAAGGTATCTGGGGTTTTGTGGAGCACCTTTCACTGCAGATTTTTAGAGCAAGGCAACCATCCCTTGTGCACTAGAGGTGGAGGTTCAGCAAGGGGTTCTTTTTATCCCCAAATTTATGAAATTACTATGCATTTGTAAGCTGGAATTTTGTGTTTGCTACATACTGATGGATTCTACAAATCTTCATATGTGTATTTGTGGCCAAAAAACTACTTCTCAGAAGTTCAGATAATAGAGTTGATGGTATCTCACAATCCAGCATGTCAAGTTTGTCACATTGCATTGAAGTTTTTCACTTATGCTGCAGAACATTAAATCTACCAATTCCAAGACACTTAACAAATGCCAGTTAGTTTAGACACATAAAAACTCGGTACTAAAAGAGTCATAGTAAATGTTTAAAACTAAATGTTCATGATGGAAAATGCACTGGGTGTACTTCATTATGATTCCTTGGCCTTACAGATGACAAAAAGGAATAGCTGAATGTTTACAGAAATACACTTTGTTTTAAGTTAAGGCTGCAAGATAAAGGAATAGAAAAAATGAGCAATTTTTCCCTTTCCAGACTTGGAAATTTCAGTGTGAAAAGCTGCTTTGGAAAATAAAGGCTCTACGAAGAATGAATCCTGGTCTTTTTGAAAATAAGGCATATATACATTCATGATTTGACATGAGTGGGAAGGTATTAGTTTAGAGTCTGCTCATAATTCACAGTTACTATTTTGGTCATTAAGATCTGAAAAAAATGCATCTGATGTATTTGTTAAATTTGAGTTGRGAGATTTGAGGTCTTCTTTTTGCCTTTCATTTTCCTAGAAACATTAACCAAATAAAAACAAATTATAAATTCTGACCTGTATACAAAATTCATGCTCTTTATCTGTCTGCTGGAAAGATAACTCATCCCTAGCAGTATTCCACACTTCCGGATTGCAAATATGTCTTTGAGCTGCTGAAATAGATTTATGAATATACAAAAGAATACAATTTATCTTTCTATGAGGATGATGACAAAGAAACAAAAAATTTTATTTTGGATGCTCATCAAGGGCTCGAATCTGTTGACATTCATATAGAAAGAAGCTTACTAATACTCTCACACAGGCGTATTTGTGTTCTGGCATAATTTTAGCTTGAAATAATTTCTTGCAGGCTAAACTACAATCTTGAAACAGTATACTCTTATAATGACAACAGTGATGGACTTTTAATTACTACAGGTTGCCATTATTGTGCAACTATTCTTTCTTAAACTCTGTAAAGAAGCTTGTGAAGAAAAAAAGATTTTTTTGTGTTCCATTTTCCTTGTATTCTTGCTCAAAGAATACTGCATTCTTCGAAGAGTTTGGGGTTTTTCTGTATTCTTAAATGAAGTAAGTTTTTTGGCAGCAAAAGTCCATCAGGTTATAACTGTGTGTGTTATTTATTCAGAAGTGTCTGGAATTGTTTCTGTTACTCTTACTTTGTTTCCCAGTGTGCAGTGTGGGGAATACTCCTTTGTATCCTTGGAAACCTTTATCCAGATAAAGTTGGAAAACTTTACCTGGCCTTTTAGATTACCTTGCAGTTATCTCCAGATATACTTTACTGATGGTGAGCATTTCCCTATCTCTGGTCATGAACTGATGGTCTGGCTATCTGATTACAAGTAACTGATGCACCTTTGCTGAAGTCAGTAAGGTACGATCCCATTTGGGTCATTATACTGGATGCATCATTCTGTTTCATCACAGTATCTGTGAATGGACATTACAACCCTGATTTCTGAGTCTGCTATCAGTCCGGGAAGTTTGCAGTTTATACTAATGTTACAAAAGTGAAATACCTTAAAAAGACTGCTTAAGAGCTAGAAGAATATAGCTTATGTAAGTCATCATAGCTCTGGGTGTACAATAGCTCAGGACCTTGTCCATTGTTTATTCTTGAGTATCTCCCCCATTGCCTTTGATGTCTTCTAGTGCTTACTGTTTTCCCGAGCTGAAAACCGAAGGCTGTTCCCAGACAGCCCTTCACTACTGATTGTGACTGAAGCTGTGACTACATGTCTGACAGCAAATCTGAGCTCCTTCTGCTCTTTCACTGCAGACACATTCTAATAGTGTGCAGACAGGTTCACTAAAGGACAAGATTTAAATGCTCTAGTTAAGTTGCCATACAGTAGCTGCAATGCTTTCAGTGAATATCAGTTTAGTCTCCTTTAAAGTTCTGATACAGCACATCACTGTTTTTCCTTTTAATGCTGATGACAGCCTACACACTAGTATCAAATTCACGCTTAGTGCTGAGTCCTGTAAGCACCTACTCAAGCCAATAGCTCAGTCCTTCAGCATCGGATGAAGGTATTCTTGTCCTTCAGGAGCTGGGGGCTCCAAGCCACTGCCCTGTGCAGTCACTGCACCTGCCAGGGGCTGGACATGCCCTTCAAGGAACAATAGGCAACTGGTAAATGAAGGGCCTTACCGCATCCCCAGTTACACCATTTCCCTATGGGCTGCACTTTTACACCAGTCTTGACAAATCTAACAGCATGTTCCTGGCTACACACCACTGGGAGATGTTCCATTGGTGAGAGGACCCTGTACTGAGACTTTTTTACCAGGATTGTATAAAAAGGCACTCAGAAGAGCTGTTTCTCACTGCCATGTCCCCTTCCAAGCTTTTATTTGGCTACCACTTGAGATCCTTCAGGGAAAGAAGAGAGAGTGTCTGTAAGAAACACTTACTTGAAATAGAAGAAAATTGCCAAGGAAATCAACAGGGATGTTATAGACAAAGCATGGCCAACGATCGCCATATAATAAAGTATGAACGCCATCTGCAATTTAACAAAAAGAAAAGGCAAACATGAACAATTTGCAGGCACTTGGGTTCTACAAAATCAACCTCCCATTTTGTATTTCTTTTCTTTCAAAGGTTCTTTTTCAATATACTTTTAATATCAGCAATCTATTAAATAGCATAACTCATGGTCTAGATAAGTGTTTCTTACATGAGTTGATTTGCTTCTGCTGCACTGAAGTAACTGGCAAGATCCCTGCTCACACTATGCATCACTAACTTTCCCGACCTCTAGGAGAGCGCAGCAGACATAATGCATTTGGATTTTTAAAAGCCCATGATAAGTTTCCACACAAAAAAATTATTAAAGAAAATAGGTTGCCACAGGATTGGAAGAAAGCTTTTACGGTTTGAAAGCAGCTTAAACAACAGGGAGCAAAAGCTTAATGGTCACTTTTGAAGATGAGTCAGTAGTTGGGTGCCCTCAGGACTGGTATCGGGGATGGCATCTTGTTCAACATATTCATCAATGACCTGATGTAGTGAAATCTCTAAGTTTCCAGGTGATACTTAGGTCTTCCAGATAATAGTGAGGGACTCCAGAAGGGCCTCACATAACTGGGGGGACAAGAAAATGCCATATGAGCTTTAATATAGAAAAAAGTGGGGTGATGATACACCTAGGGACAAACGATCTAAACCCTGCCTACACAATGCTGAACCCAGAACTGGAAACCAAACTCAGAAAGGAGATCTTCCTCAGAGAAGCAGAAGGTGCAGGTCGAGGGAGGTGATTCTGCCCCTCTGCTCTGCTCTGGTGAGACCCCACCTGCAGTACTGCGTCCAGCTCTGGAGCCCTCAGCACAAGACAGACATGGACCTGTTGGAGTGGGTCCAGAGGAGGGCCACGAAAATGATCAGGGGGATGGAACTCCTCTCCTATGAAGAAAGGCTGAGAGAGTTGGGGTTATTCAGCCTGGAGAAGAGAAGGCTTCAGGGAGACCTTATTGTGGCTTTTCAGTACTTAAAGGGGGCTTGTAAGAAAGATGGGGACAAACTTCTTAGCAGGGCCTGTTGCGACAGGACAAGGGGGAATGGTTTTAAACTAAAAGAGGGTAGATTTAGACTAGATATAAGGAAGAAATTTTTTACCATGAGGGTGGTGAAACACTGGAACAAGTTTCCCAGAGAGGTGGTAGATGCCTCATCCCTGGAAACATTCAAGGTCAGGTTGGATGGGGCTCTGAGCAGCCTGATCTAGTTGAAGATGTCCCTGCTCACTGCAGGGAGGTTGGACTAGATGACCTTTAAAGGACCCTTCCAACCGAAACTATTCTATGATTCTATGATTCTATGATCTTGGAGTCATCCTGGCCAGTTCTCTGAATCATTGGCTTACTGTGTAATGACAGCCAAAATGTCAACAAAATGTTGGATATCATCAGGAAAGGCATTGAGGGTAGAACATCAGTGTGCCTCTGTTTAAAATTTACATCGCACATCTTAAATGCATGTGTGTGCATTTTATGGACATGTCATAGCTAGGAAAGGTGCAAAGAAGACAACTAAAATAACTGAGGTAGAGTAGCTGTGTTATGACAAGTGGGTACAAATGTTGGGATTCTCCCCTTTGGAGAGGATAAGTCAGAGGGTGCTTGATTAAGGCCTACAGAGTCATGAAAGCAATAGATGAGATGAAAATTATCCTCAACTCCTACCAGACTAGAACAGCACACCCTGAGACAAATTCTGGTTCACACTGTTGTGAACCTTGCTATTTGGCAGCTACATGGTCTTACAGTGCTGTGAAGCCAGTATGTACAAACAGATAATGGAGCTTTCACTATGACTAATATCAGTGAAATCTAAGATAGGCCTATCCATATTTTGTATGCCAATAGTGAAACAAAATCACAGGTCAGGCCCCGGGCTGCAGAATGCTGCAATATTTAAATGTCATACTTTGGTCTCAGCCAAGCTCTTAAGCATCACCCAGCTGTCAGAAGACTACAGGAGGCTAAATGGCTGTGGTGGTGCATTTCCCCCCACCCCACCCCGGACCACTCCCCAGTCTCAGGAACACCCATTAGGCCTTAGTCTTTGTGTAATGAGTTGGGCGGTTAAGCGTCTCTTGACTGTACTAGGCACTCTTGCATGGCTAAGGTGGGGAGCGGCACTGACCGTACCAGGAACTCCTGTTACCTGACCAACATAGGGAACAAGAGTGGGGATAATTCATCATCCCTGACAGCCTTGTAACATTCCCTACCTGGACTGTAGCTAGAGTGGAACAGTACCATCATTACTGTTCCGGATTGTGGCCACGACAGAAATTTACTGGTGACTAAAGCCAATCATCTTGCGAATCTATAAACAGTGGTCCCAAGTGAGACCCTTGGAGCTCTCCTAGACTGCAGCGGGCTGCGCCCAGAATCTCCCTCTGAGGGGGATGCTTCTCAGAGTTCACAAACTCTCAAGTTTGTTATATTTGAGGACCATCGGGACCTGGGCTGAAACACTCCTCAGCCGAGACACTCCTTGGGGCTCAACCCTTCGCCCGTTGAGAAATGCCAAGACATTTAACGTGAGTATTTCATGAAACTCTAGAGGAATTTTTAACAGATACCTTATTTAGCTTCGGGTATCAATGTGAATTGATTTCAATAACCAATAGTAAGCATAATCTGTAATTAAGTCACTGCAGTGATTAAGTGCTACTAAAATCTTGTGATCCAGCTTAAAATTATGTATGTATTTTAGGTTGCTGCTAGACACATCTAATCCCTTAGACATAAACCGTTGACCAAGTCTGAGACTAGGGGTAGATCAGCCGCAGCTAGACTCCTCTCTGAGAAGGAGTTTAGAAAGCAAGGGGGTCTACTCTGAACCTTGTGACTCAACAGGAGGGTCTCCTTACTCTTCTTGTAGTAGACATAAACTGTTGTCCAAGTCTGAGACTAAGATTGGATCCAGCTAGGTCTTCTCTGAACCTTGTGACTCAATGGGAGGGTCTCCCTTACCCTTTTGTCCTCAATCTCTGCACAAATCATTCCAACACAATTCTGACAGGATTGTCCCTGTGTATACTTAATCCATGTAATGAGTAACAGAGTGAACCTTGCCATCGAATTCTGTAAGTCGTGCTTTTATAAATTTCTATTAAAATCACTTTCTGCTAATACCTTTGCCAGTGATTCTTTAAGCGGCCTCAAAACCACTCATTCATGACAATGGCATGCCAGGCTTCACCATTGCCGTCTTTTCTGAAAGCACTAATATAGTATCAGTCTGTCCTAAAAAAAAAGACTAGATAGCAGGCCTTAGTTCCTCTGGTGGGTTTATTTTCTTTTCAGCTCCACTTCATTCATTTTTCTTTTGTTATGCATGAGCAATTTTCCTTTTTTTCAATGATTATATGAATTGCTTTCTGTAGCCCTGTTTTGCCACTCACATTTTTTTGGTGTTTCCAAGTAATTTTAAACTTTCATTCAAAAACAAATATCGATAAAATTCAGAAAACAAAGCCATTCACCTCAGCAAAGGTGCACATCTTATCTAGTTTGTTCTTCAGTCATTTTACAGCTTTGGAATCAGCTCCTGCTTTCGTTAACCTAAGTGGTGGTGGCCTGACTCAGATTTAAACCAAAGTCACATTTACACCATCCTGATCATGTAGAACAGACATGATCTGAGTGTAAATATCATTCACCAAATTATGGAAATCTATGCATATTTACTGCAAATACCCTAGGTCTCCTAGTTTTCCTTCATAAAGACTAACCCCAACATTGCTAGTGAGTGCAAATGCTCTCTTGATCTGAGAGCACCAGCAACCCCTGAGAGGGAAGACCGGAGTGCAGAGAAGATGAGACAACTTTCTGAATACAGAGTAGTGGGAGAGGTTTCTACCTGTGTGCATGTGACATTTCTTGCACCCCATAGTAAGTGGCTGCTATGGTTTTTCATCATATTAGATTGATATAATTTTTAAGCCTGAATTTAATTTACAGATGAACTGTTCAAAGATATGTTGTTTTCCTGCCTATCCGGTATACCACCCTTAGCCTGAAACAGCTAGAAGTAGGATAGGCTTCCAGATAGCTACATGTAAGTCTATGTGCACCCCAGAGGACTCTTGGTTATTCAAACTATCTACCTTTCAGCGTACAGCTGCTAAATCAGTTTAACTGTGTATCTGGGACTCAGCAGTAGCATTTTTGAATACTCCATGTAAACTTACTATGGTAACTGCTCAAAAAAGCTTTCCAAATATAACAATGAAGACAGATCAGAATGGACTGTACCGTCAGCTAACAAAGCATATGATCTACCACTGCATTTTTAAGAACTGGCTGCAATATTTTTTTTTAAGAAGTGCTCTGTCTCAAAAGTATAGCATGTTGGCATTTCCAGTTAACTCCAAACAAATAATGAACTATTTTACTAACTTCTGCACTCTCTGAACTGGCAATCTGTCATGTCCCTTGTGACATATAGGACTTACGACACACTGACTCACCAGATTTTCAGCTTATGCAGATTTTGTCATCCTGGGCTTAGAAAACTTCTAAAAGAAACACTTGAATGTTCTTTTTTGTCCTTCTAGAATTCTTCACTTGAGGAAAGAGAGTTCTCTAATAGGAATTCTCAGTTAATTATACTATCTGTATGTACATGGAAATAGTCTACAAATTAAGCATACTCTTGTTTTTGAAGACTTGGATTAAAGGTCATAATCTAACTTGGCATTTCTGTAAAGATAGATTCTTTCTGCATTTTCCATCATTTTTTTGTTTCAGAAGAATCTCGATGTACGTATAATTTTCCTTTGTGTCCTATCTGCACTTTGCTTGAATGATGTTCAAAATCGTTCTTCTGGAAGGCATGAATAATAGGTAACAGAACTACATTTTTTGCCTCCCTACATGGGCCAACATCTGGAAAAATTATATTTTTACGGTGCTTCCATTTAATGCCTCTGTGAGCTCAGATTGTTACTATTATTCTCTCTTTGTCACATAGGTGAGCCCCATTTTACCATGATGGTTCCTCATGCTGCAAAAACTTTTAGAATTCACCTCCTGCCTAGTCCAGTAGACTTTTCCAAGACCCTTTAGGCTGGGTCATTACTAAATATAACCACATACTGCTTTTTGGCTGCATAAAAAAAGATTCTCCAACACAAACCCCGAATCAAATCACTTTTTGACTCTTTTCCTTCCACAATTCCAAATAGTGACAAATTATTCTGTCACAAATCTGTAATCAGATTTTCCTGGAGCTTCACTCACATTTGAGAAATATGTTTATTTTCATGAGCTTCCTTAACTTAGTTTTTTTTAAGCTTTTCTCAGATTTCTCTCACCTTGTTTCTTTTGGTGCTTTTATATTTAGTTCTCCTCTTTCGACTTAGCAACTTGATTTTGGAAATATTAATGCAAATGCTTAATTCATTATTGTAAATAGTCTCAGAGACTTCAGTCAAACTGTTAAAGTTAAATGTGTTCAGGCTTGTAGGATTTTCTGGATTAATGGTACCTTCATAAATATTTCTTTTCAAAGGGAGTGAGTACAGGGCGATATTCTTTGTTTAAGAAAAATAATTTTAACTTACATTAATATTTCTAGTTCTGCAGAGAAGACATTAACAGCTTGGAAGATACTTGTTACATAAAGCAAAATTGAGATTCTAAAGGATCATTTTATAACTGTTGGACAATCAGAGAAAATCACAGGAATTAAAAAAGCATTTGAAAAATACTGCAAAACTTATCACATGAATTGCTACTAAATTATCCACCCTGTAGCAAACCTATACTTAGGTTGGAGCACTCATCAAATAATTTTAATAAGCTAAAATCACGAGGACAATGCTATTAAATTCTTGCTCAACAAATAGAACTGAAAGATGAGAACTATTCTGATCTCTCTTATATGTGTCTTACTGCTAGCCCAGCCCAAAACCATTCCCAAACAATCACTGCCTTTTAAACTGTAGCGTACCTTCAATTTTTCAGAGGTGAAAGAGTTGCACAGGGTATAGTTGGACCAAGTTCGGTTGCTCTCAGGGTGGCGGAACCAGTTTCCAGTTTCATCACAGTATTTTGAAGCCCTCTCTGATGATAAATTGCAATAATAGTTATTTTAGCATGTGCATACTACAAATTTAAAAATCCATAAAAAAGAATGTCTATGTTTGGAAATAAAGTGCTTGTGTAACAAAATCCAAAGGATTTTCAACTTGTGCAATTAATATACTTTTTTTTTTTCTCAGAGATTTATCTGATGGTATACTTGTCATTTATCTGTCTCCTTTTGTCTTGAATGAATGCAGTAGAGTATATATACCCAGCCTTCATTCAGATGCAATTATTTATGTGATAGCAATTCATTTAAAGAGACTGTTGAAAGCTGTTTATGGAAGAGAAAGGAACGTTAGGCCCCGACGCTGAACCTGACGGAAGTGTGCACAGGCAGGCAAACACAGTGGTGTCTGCAGATCGTCAGTTCTCATCCCCAACCTGCGATATTGATGTTGGAAAATGGATGTGCCCACTGGCTAGCATGCAAATCTAACTTTTCGTTTTCAAACCTGACACTCGCTAGGACATGCTGGTATCCATACACAAATGCTAGCAGACTGAATCTTGCAGCAACGTTTCAGGTATCAAGGGAAACAATTAGTTAAAAATACTGTGTAGAGAAAGGGCAGCAAGCAGTGTATAAACCGGAGCCTGGGAGCTGGAGATGGTGGCAGCCCCAAAGCCAGCCCGGCGCTTATGCAGCGGGGTGGAAGGGTGCTGCCCAGCCTCTCTGCCAGCTAACTCCTGCCAGGGGTGAGCAGGAGCACCCTTCGTTTTCCTCTGGGGCTGCAAAGCACGCAGGCACTGGGAGATGCAGCCTCGCAAACGTTTTGGCTTAGGTCCCAAGTGTCCAGTTTCATTTAAAATGGCTGCAGAGTTCTCTGTTTAAATAATCTGCTGTGTGTCTCTGGTGCTGATTCCTGTGCCGCAGGTGGCTCTGGCATCCTTCCCAAAAGCCCTGCCGTACGGATTCTCTCCAGGCTCATGCTCCTTCGTGCGCATCCTTTTACTGTGGTAGGGGGACGGTTGGGGCTTCAGCACTGTACAGCTCCGAGGGACGCCTGGAGCCGCAGATGTGTGCTGTGCCGGTGTCCTCCCGGCCACGCTCACATTTCTGCCTGGGAAACCCTGGCCGCTGAGGTGCAGACAGTCACTCCTAATCACCTGTCAAGTTTTGGACTAGTTCCTTTGGCCTTCCCTCAAGCATTAGCCACATGGGAGTCACTGGAAAGTTTGCCTGAGTAACAAAGGCAGGATGAGATCAGAAACTTAAATTATTTGATGTTTTCTTAGACAGTGACACAGCTGTTTATTTATGAAAAACACAGTTTTTCAAGTCTGACTTTTAAAATAGTCTAAAAAGTTTATCTTGACTCCCTTTTGCCTATTCTAGCTTTATAATTTTATTGGCTTTAGACATAGATTATCAGCATTTCCAGTCAATACGCTTTTACAGAGCCAATTACCATTTGAACATACACATTTTCATTTTTTGTGTTCAACATTTGCATTTATTTTTCTTAGTCAGCTCTGATGATTAATGAGTCTATTAATTTGGAATATTCATATTCCCTCTATACACCCTAAGGAAAGCAATCAATCATACTGGCAAAGTAAGGATTGATAGACTGAGCTATCTGCCTCTGACTAGAAATACACTTTATATAGTGCCATTGCAAAAAAAAAAAAAAAAAAGACAATCCTCCAGAACACAGCATAGTTTTGAAAATACTGTGAGTTTCAAATCATTGTTTTGGGGGACTTGTTGAAAATCAGTACGTGCATCAACACCACCAAGAAGAACCGTACATGTTATCTCAGCCTTCCATCACTGCAGTTTGGAGATAATCTCAGACTGCCTGTGTAGCAATGTTCCCATTGTACTCATTGCCAGATATTATTTTAAGTTGGAAAAAGTTTTCAGTCATAGGTAAAAGATTAATGGCTACGCTACCACAGAACACAGTGTACAAACATCGTACCTACTATCCCATGCACTCTGCAAAGTTAATATGCTATAGAGTATAATGGTAATATCATTTATCATCTCTGTATTTTAGTGCCTAGGTAGGCACTCTGCCGAAGTTTAATGTCACCTCTGTAAGTTAGAGGCAAGCCTGTTGCCTCATACTTTTCCTTGAAGCCAGACAAACACAACTGATCCTAGTCTGGAAGCAGCCACGGCCCACAGATTTCTTTCTGTGATGTTGTCAGAATATGGGACTGGGGGATAAGCCTCCCTACTGTCCATCCCAGTGACTCAAAGGTCAAACACCTCTTCTAGATCTATGATGTTATACAGAAATAAAGCTGTTAGTCTGTAAGCAGGTGTGGGATTATGAACCTGGGCATGTGTTGGTTTTTATGCTAACCAGAAGACTCTAGTAAGCTCTGAAGAAACACACAAATGTGTAAGGATGCGTAAGGCAACACTAGCAAGGCAAAATGGAAGTGTGTGTTTTAAGATTATTCAAATCTTAAACAGAACTATGTAAATACTAATTTTTTAGGCTCTGTCTATACCCTATCAGCTTGGATAGGGCACCACTTGGGCATCACATTATTCAAAGTGGAGGAACAGTGACATCGCGTGGGATTCGTCTCACCTGACTTTAGCAACCTTAAAGTTATGCAATTCATAGGCAGTTGTGCAGACTCTCTGTAGTTAGCTTAGAAAGACAGACACTTCAAGAGCTGTCTGGTAAAACTGGATAAGAGAAATCTTGTCCACGAGGGCAGTTTCATGGGAATAGTGAAGTGTCTAACAAGATTAACCAGTAGTAATATTTTTGCATCTGGTATCGCTTGTGCTACGAATAGTGCTTTTATGTATCATATTTTCATAAAAACAACTCAGTCATTTATTCGTAACGAATATCTTAACCCAATAACTCTGGAACAAATGTGATAGCTCTATCAATCAGGTTTTTTTACAATTAGAACAACTCTATAGCTAGCAGATGTTAAAAGAGTCAACATCATTTTTTTTATATATTGTTGAGTTATAAGCTGGAAGTAGAAATAAGTTTTCCTCTGTTGCAGTGCGTGCTCAGCACATACCAGACATTGGATCCTTTGCTATTGTTTGGATAGATCTGTGTAGTACTTAGTTTTGCAGATGAGGGAAAAGCTGATGTAGCACATCTGATTTACTTACACCCTCAGTAAAATATTCTAGAAGAAAATTTTTCAAAACTGAAAAAATAATCTGATACAATACAATGGAGACCCTAGAAAACTTGAATTCCAGTGTCCTAATAAGTGAAGAGTTATCACTATCATCAGAATGCCTCAGTCAGCAGAACTGGAATCAGTATAATAAAATCATATTGTGCACTGTGGGGATAAGAACTGATTTTTAAAATACAGCTGTCAAGCTTGCTAAGAAGCAGGACAGAAATATACAGAAGGGTAGGAGTAAAAGAAGCAGCTGGACAAAGAGTTCAGGTTTGTTTTATTTATTACCGTCTAAATGATATCACTTCAAAACAGGAATATAGGACCAGCAGAAATACAGAGCTGGCTTTTTTAGGCAGAGTCAGGAAATTTGCATTTGTGGCAGCAAGAGAAGGGCTCTCCCAGGCCCAGCCCTCCCTACACTGCTCAGGGTGCTCCAGCAGGTCCCGGGGGCTCCTGCCTATGGAGGATGCTGCTCCTTGCCCACTGTGAGCGCAGGCACGTTGCCCTGCCGAGGCACAGTGCTGGGTGGGAAGGAGTACATGATGGACTGGGYATGTGGGAGGGGGGACCATGGTTGGGAAGGTGTTTGAATTAGGGGATGCCTGAGGAAGTGGTCTCCTTGCCTGCCAGGAGCCAGGGGGGTAGAAGGAGCCACAGCTGCTGCTGCGACCCAGAAGGTCTCTCTCCCTCTCTGGTTTGTGGAAGGCCATGATTTCTCATCTGCGATGACTGCTCTTGTCAGCTTGGCAACCTACTCAGCTGAATGCTTTGTGCGTTTTGCCAGCTGTGAGAAGGGTGCGCCTGTGTCCCTCAAATCCAATCCCTTATGGTCATAGGTGTCACAGCTAGTAAATCCAAAAGGGTCTGCAAGAGCTATTCCTTCTCCTGCATGGAACATTTATCCTTATTTCTCTAAAGATATTTTGTAAGAAAGACAAAGCAATTCAGAGACTGCAGTATGGCACAAGAAGAGAGCTGCAGAGAATACAAATACCGCAGTGCCTCTGCCCCCTCCGCTGCCGTGATCCACGCTCCAGAGCAAGGGGACCTCGCTCCCTCTAGTCAGTGTCAGAGCAGGAAGGGAAGGCTGTACTTCCATGTCCCCCAGTTGTGAAAGGTAACAACACATTAATCGTCATCTGAGGTAATTGCTTAGGGATACATATGGATCTGTTTCCAAATTGCACTTCTAGAAACTTTGCTCTTGGAGTCACATGAAGAGTTATGAGTAACTGGTTTAAAAAATGGAATCAAAGACAGAAACCCAATAAAGTCGAGAACTGAGTGGAGTTTTGCTAAATGCAGTCTTGGATCACAAAGTTGGGCTGGGCCTGCTCCCTTCTGGGGTGACTACTGCTCTTAACCACTGCTCTTTGCCAAAGAGGAAAGGGAGCGAAAGTGAAATGCAAAGGTATGGCTGCCACAGCGCACCTTGCACATTCAGTTCCATTGCTATGTGACTACACCAAATTAATCCTGACCAAATGCACCATGCAGGGAGAGAGCGGTGGGTAATATAACTCTCCCCTGCCACAAACCCAACAGCCTGTGCATGGCACAGGGCAATGCTCTGCTCCTCCTGCTGCCCCCAGTAAATCTGCCTTGCTAGAAGGCCATTACATCCACAATATATTTCCCTTTTTTTTATTTGCAAGAATATTACCAGCATTAATTACATACTACATTCCTATCAAATTCAATTCCTAGCAATTTCAGCATGACCTGAATTTCAAAGGGATTACACCAAAGATTAACCTGGAAAAAATACCAATAGAAAATACAACTCAAGAGAAACTGTGCATATTGCCTGAATAGGGGAGTATAAAACTCAGCCCTGCTCAGAGCTTCACAGTCAGGAGTGGATGAGACAATGAATTTCCTGCTGTCACTGGAGTTAAAGCAGTAGGTCTCAGTATGTTTTCCAGACAAATTGATTTGTTTTTATGCATTATCACATTGTGCATGATGGTCGTTGTGAGAAAGAGATTGCTACAAGAGGCAACAGTTGTTTATTGAAAAGGACAAAGCTGTCACAGCTTGTAGAGAGGGGTTTCTGTTTGCCTGTTAGCTTTAAGATCCTCGTTTCCTTTCACAGGGTAGAGCTTCCTCAGGTGAGGAAAGAAGTGTGGGAAGCCCTAGCTAACTGAACAGATTATCACAGTGGTCCTTCCTGCTTTCAGAACACAGATTTCTATCTAGTATGAACTAACGTAAGTTCAGTGAAAGAAGCGGGACTACATCTGGTAGTTAGTTGTGAAGTTGTCAGACACAAAATGAATGGAGCACTGAGTGTGTTTGCCATCATTTTGCTTCTGGGCCCTTTCCTCCAGAATATKATTTCACCTTATTTCCTTTCTAACATACTCTAGCAATTTCTTCTTGGCATTGATGCTGAATGTTGTTGGGCATTCAGACATAGAGAGCTGGTATACAGCACCCACAGGTGCAGATGGGAGGAGGATCCGATCCTATGTTGCCAGATAATGTTTCACTTCTCCAGTTACAAATGACGTATCAAAGCACAAAAAGAAAGCTGAACGACATTATTTTATTCCAGGACTCAAAGCTATACATGGCCTCAAACTAAAGTAACTTAGCCATCAGTGAGCTGATACACAGTGGTTCTGCAGATCTCAGTGCAGCCCAAAGCAGCACATACTTGTTTCAAAAGTCCATGGGGTTACTTGCACGCCTAAAATACATGCTGAGGTGGTTTGATATCATGGAGACCTAATGGGAAGGAAATTTGACAGGCACTGCAGTTTTCATCTTGTGAAATCATTGTTCTTTAGGATGAATTTTCTGTTTCTCAGCAGAAAATCTAGCTGTATTTTGTTTAACAGGCATAAGTTACCAAAGGAAATAATGACTTGTGACACAAAACTTGACAGACTTCTCAGGACAGCTGAACATGTGCTTTTGGCCACCTCTAAGTGGCAGCCACTTCCATTAGCAGTTGAAAGACTTCTTGTCACCTCCATGATTTCTTGTCTCCCTTCTACTTTATTAAGTCCCAGTGTGACAATCAGCCACCTGTAAAGCAAAGGCTGGCTACCTGCTGGTTTGATGCCACAGCTGTAATACGTGCTGGGGGACTCAACAGCTACTCTAGGAAAGCGGCTCTGGCTCAACCAGGAGATGCTGAGCTGCTGCCAAGCCAGGGAAACAGTGTCGACTGACGAGGATGCAGACAAAGAGACTGACAGAGGTGCTGACAAGGAGAAGAGAGATGTGCCAGGGGAAAATACTGAGTCCAGAAGACCACAGGTATTGTTCCTAAACAGGAATGCAGAGAGAACAGCAGGGAATTAATTATTGGAGGAGGCTTTTCCTCCCATGGCTGTGTACAGAGAACAGGAATACTAAAAAATTCCCAAATCCGCAAGTTTTAAAGCGTGGCAGAAAGTAACCACAGAAAGTAACCCACACACTGTGGGCCAGACTCTGCAGCACATATCTGTACATTAAGGAGTGATTTGCAATCAGTCGTACAAGCCACAGACCTTGATGCTAATAATAATAAGTGGAATGAGGTGCTTCTCCATGGATGGCTTCAAGTGTTACTTTGAAGAGTGCTGTTGTAGTGGAGCAATTAGTTCAGAACAAGTCACTGGAGACAAGCAGGCAATTGGAAAAGCTGGGAATAGGTGGCTTGGGAGCGAGCAGGAGAGTGGCTCTGCAATCACCCTCATGCACTGAGGGATGAGGACCTCGAGTCATGGGGAGACTTCTGTGATCACAGGGCTGCCCAACACCCACTCTTGCAGGTATTAGCTGAACAGCACATGGAGTGTACATAAACTAGGACTGCTAGTGCCACAATTTTTTTTCTATGAAAACCATGGAAACAGGGAAAGCAGAAGCCTTGTAGTAAATTGTCCTGTTTATCAAAGGGCTGTTGATACGTGGGGAGGATATCATGAATAAAATGGGGGCCGGAGCAGAAGGTACAGACCCCATCCAAGAGGTACCTCTGAAATGCACGTAGGAAAAGACTTGTGCAACCTCAGGATCCAGAGCCTCAAGCTCTCTCCTGAACGTGGGCACTTCTGTCTGGGAACTGAACCAAGTTTGGCCAATTCTTTTAAAATGCTCTTTTGACATCTTTTGTGCAAATAGCCTCATGGTTGAAGCACCTTTCCACAGGGAGGGAGACCTAGGTCAAAGGCACCCCTCCAGCTGAGGGTCTCAGCTCCTCAGCCCGTTTCCCCCCAGGTGCTCCAATGATTAGCCATGAGCATAGTCCTGCTGCAAGACTCCTCCTTGAAAACTATGACACTGTACAGAAAAGAAGTCAAGACTAAGTGTGTCAGAAAGCAAAAAAAGGTCACAAAAGACAAGACTTCGTGATTCGGTGCCCGTTGTGTGTCTCAGGGATGTAAACCGCTGTAAAGGTTTGTGGGGTAAGTCTCAGCATATTCCCACAAGAGGTGGACAGTCACACTGCCACACGAGCTCACTTTCCAGGAATGCAAATCCTTCAATCCATCCTGTCCAATGCCTGCTTCCTCTGGAAAGGGGGAGGTTCCTCCATCCAAGTTAGGATGCAGGTTTGAATCCCCTCAGATTGGAATTTTCCCACTTGCTGGGTGAATTCTCTAATCGTGGATAGCTTGATTTATAAAGAACAGAAATATTGATCAATCTGGCTGCTACTGCAAATGGGATGCAGTGAAATGCATACTGGATCTGATCCAGCCTGGAAACTCCTCTGTTTCTAAATAGGCAACAATATCAACAAAATCAATAGCTTTAGCTAATGGTACTGGGTAATTAATTCACAGCTGTATTGGGTCTGGATGAGATGGAGTTAATCTTCCCCACAGCAGCCCACATAGTGCTCTGCTTTGTATTGGTAGCTAGAAAGGTGTTGATAACACACCACTGTTTTGGCTACTGCTGAGCAGTGCTCGCACACCATCAGGGTTGTCTCTCCAACATCCCACCCTCACCAGTAGGCTGGGGGTGGGCAAGACCTTGGGAGGGTACATAGCCAGGACAGCTGACCCAAACTGACCAAAGGGATATTCCATACCATATGATGTCTGCTCAGCAATCAAAGCTAAAAGAAAGGAGGAGGAAGGTGGGGGGCCATTCATTATTATGACGTTTGTCTTCCAGAGTAACCACTACACGTACTGAAGCCCTGCTTCCCAGGAAGTGGCTGGACATCGCCTGCTGATGGGAAATAGAGAATAAATCTTTTGGTTTCCTTTGCTTCCACGCGCGGCCTTTGCTTTTGCTTTACTAAACTGCCTTTATCTTGACCCATGAGTTTTTTTCCATCTTATTTTCTCTGCCCCCCGTCCTGCTGATGAGGGGAGTGATAGAGAGGCTTGGCTTGGTGGGCACCTGGCATCCAGTCAGGGTCAACCCGCCACAACAGCTATGCAATGGTCTGTTTCCTTACTTTCCAGTTGGGCACATACATTTTGGTTTAACCTTGTTGAAAATTTTTAGATTTATATACCTTCCCCCCAAAAATGTTTCGTTTCATGGTTTTTAACTGCAGTTAGTACACTGTGTCTGTGCTGGATTTAGCACACTGTGGCATCAAGCGCTACGAGGAACATGTCCTGAGCGCGGAACACACAACTGTGTCTTTCTTAAAAACAATAGTATTTCTGGAGTTTAAAACACATATATTTCCTCACATCTGTTTAGCAATATTTCTGTCCTTGATTTTTCCTTTCCTTTGTCCTTTTAAATGTTCTTGAATTACTTCTCTTAGTCTGCATGGCTGCTAGTATTTGTATGAAGCATTCAATGAACAACTGAAACTTGGAGACTGAAAGAACATTATTTCTGCTCATCTTCTTCCACAAAATGATATTTTCCAACAAAAACTGAACAAAGAACATGCTGATACATATTTCATGCACATAAGCATTTTTTCTTCATTATAAAAACTTAGAATAAGGCACTAAAATTTTTTTGATATTACTAAGTGTTTAATATATTCATAAATTAGGTTCCATAAATCCATGGGTTCTATTTATATAAATATAAATACATATAAAATATTTTACAAATGAAAATACATAAATTAGGCAACCCAAAAGTTTGATATAATGTAATTTCAGCCAAACTCTCTGAGATTTCACAATGCTGCAAAAACGCCACTGGAAACATGCTTCCACTCAATGGCATGAACATTTGGAAGACTTCCTTTGAAAGATAAAATGATAAAAAGAAATACTGTACCAGTCGGATCAAAGTCTGGAAAGTAATCCGGACAATTCTGAGCAGTGATTCTTCCAGCAGGGGTGTCGTCCCAGCACAACCAGCCGTCCCAGGTTCTGTTGCAGAACGGACCTGGACATTTAAGAGGAACGCAGTAGTTAATTCACACACAGTCACTCCTGAACCTGCTCTGTTCTAGCCTCCCAAGGAATATTGCTGCCTGCAGACAATTGTGTTTTCTTTTTGCAATAAGACACTTTGCAAAATACACTTTGAGTGGCATTCAGGTGCTGCAAGGTACTTGGTTTTGCTGACCATATGTTAGTGGTGTTAATTTTACTGGAAAGTAATGTCTTTAAGCCTGTTGAACTAAACTTTGAATGTAGGCTCTGATCCTATAAATTCCTCTTCTTGATCTTCCTTCCATCCTTGACGGTAAATGTGTACACTAGTGGTAAGGGGGGCCTCAGTTATCAAAAGACCTTATAGACACCCACTTTTCATTTCACCTTCTGTTCAGCAGGTCTGACAATCAAGTCTTTGAAATGTAAAGGTAGGTAGAGCTTGCAGGGTCATCCCAGCTAAAGGCAATGCTTGCAGAGACAGGTCCCTGTAAGGACCTGTTGCATTGCTCAACACTAGATATCAGTCAGATAACTACAGATCCAGTGAAGTGAGGTGCAAGACCGATCTCTAACAGGCGAACACTGCCTGCTGATGTTGTCTGGGTTGGCATGCTGTGATCCTGTCCTCATCACGCTGCCTTCTGGGAAGGTAGCACCGTCGAGGCTGTGTTCCCTACAGGGACTGTTCCCAGCCCCAGACATGATGGCCATACTAGGGAGGCAGAACACAGCTCATTCTTGATTTGCGTTACAGAGATGTTACATACGGTGGTCCACAGAAACTGTGCTGTAAGACTGCTTGCTGTAACATGATTTCCTGACTCATTGTGGATTTAAAGTAACACATTAAACAAAACCCTATACTTCTGAGTTATTTTCCATTTAAAGTCAGTTTGTGTTGGGGAAAAGGTATTTATCATCATGACCATCAGGTTAAAGGGAAATACAGTGAGAAGATACATCTTGCCTTTTTTGCTCTGGTTCCAAGGGAGTTTCAGAATTGCTGCTATGACCATGTAGGCTGTTTTTGAAAGAATCATACAGAAGGCACCTAATAACTATTGAAAGGTAATAAAATATGGGCAGCTAATTGCTTCTGGTGCTTTTGAAATTATCCACAGATAAGCTTTCTTACTGAAGCAAGAAAGCTGTAAAAAGACATCRGAATTGTTCAAATTTGCACCAATAACTGTTTTTAAGTCAAAATAGCTGTGGATTGAAACTGTTGAAAGCATAAAACTTTCCAAATTCATTTTTTCCAGATTATATGTCTGGCAAAAAAGACATTTTTATGAACACTTTTTCTTCATTAGCTAAGATTTTATGCACATCTTTTTCCATTGTCAAGTTAAATGTGCTAATGCTACTTGTTCACTTAATTAACCAACCATCATATCAGCAGTTTGTTATCTTTCCTTCAGGCATTCTCATGTTCTTCTCTAGCTTTGAGATGTATCTGAAAGACTTTTAGGAATCATTTTGTAATATGAAAGAAAAAGAAGAGTAGAAAATGTTTGCAACTTGAGCTTGTATCTGAAAGACACTGCAGAATGGGGTTGGTAGGAATTTCTAGCTTTACATCCTTTGCCTTGCCTGATAAAGAAAAAAAATCAATGATGTTGATCTACACATTGTGGAATATGTCTTTCAAGGTAAGTAACAGGATATATATGCATACATACATCCATAAATATATATATACACACACAACACATATATAGATATACATACACATACATATGTAGGCTTTTTAAGTGCTGCAAGAAATAAAACAGTGTAAGTAATAAAACAGAAAAGGAAGGATTGAACACCATATTGTTGTATCACCAGCTAAAAATATTACATTTTTGGATGGATAGGGAGTGTGGGAGTGCTGCACTGTACTGGAGGGAAGGTCAGGTGTTCCCATGTGCCTGAGCTCCTCATTTTGTCATTTCTTTGGGATTTAAGCTAATCAATTCTACCTTGAAATGGGCAAGATAAGTGTGTGTACATGGTCCGTTATTTCAGCTCTGCTGACACATGGCCACTTGTAATGCTGCCACAGCTCACCTGTATTTTACCATCTCTCTGGCTTCTGAGCGTGAGATACTATGCAGTTCTCTGCAGTTCATTGCCATTAGCTTTAAGCCCCAGGACTATGAAGGATTTAAACTACCTTTGCGCCAGTCTATAAGTAGGCTACATAAGGGACTGCAGAGATACCAGGGAAAAATTAGACACATCTCGTCTGGCTCTGTGAAGTTGTACCAGACACTGGGCTTTCCTGGGAACTTCAGTGTTAGACTCTACTGCTGTTTGTGCTGAAAATGCATACCCAGTATACCCCTTCAGCTCATGTGTTAGGCTCTTCCTCTCAGGAGACACCCCTATGGTTGTCCTTTGCATTAAGGGAACTTCCCATCCCATCCCATCCTCCCTTTCAAATTTGCAGCCAAGAGACTTAGAGCCTTGTCCAATTCCAACCCTTTATGAAGCGTAAATGTTGGAGGGCTGGTAAGGATCCTGTAATTCAGTTGCAAACACAACTTCAGTAGTGTTGGCATCATTCCTTAGTCACTCACTATCTTCATTCTGGGTTATAAATGAATTAAGTCATGTTGCTATGAACGTAACTGTCCCCAATGGCATCACTTAAATCTAGCTGCCAGTTAAAGGAATGCAGGAACTGCTGTGCCGTGTCTGATGGCTGCGGGTCTGCCACTGCTGTCCTCCTGGGACCACACTACCCTTGAGAACACTACCAGGAATTCATATGTCATGGGACATACGAATTCCCAGCTCATGCTGGGAAAACATTTCAGCCCTTTGCAACTAATCACATGAGAAACGTACAAAAGAAAGGTGAATCCAGTGGAACTATCAATGGATGCAAAAATTACACATTTATATAGCAGGAGACTAAAAGAGTAATCTGAGCAGACAGTAAGTTATTTCCTCCTCAAGTCCAGAAACTAAAGGCTTGTCTGTGTCTGAAACATGATGCTTTCTATCCCATAACCCTGTTTAAATACTTGTGGGTTTTCTCCATTATTGGCCTGAATGAAAACCTGTTTGAAGCAATGGGAATCTCTATATTCATTCCAAAACATTTCTGCATCAAGACTTGAGTATCTTAACATCTAATTATTCTTTGAGTCTTACAGAGTCCAGTAAAATCTTTGTGGTAAAGAGCTGTAGAATTGTCTTTGTTCTCGTATTACAAAAAATCCCACATTATCTCCACCCCATCTATTAGGTTGGGATTTTTTCATCACGATTTTTTAATATATTTTCTCTTTAACTGTGTCCTCAGTATCTCGGTTCTTTACTTGCATAAATTCCCACAATACCTCCAATAATTTTTCTCTAGCCTCCTCATAACTTCTTCCATATTTTCTGTGAGAAAAAGTGACCAGAACGCTCAGCGCCAACCAGAAATGCTGCTTCATTTATACTGTGCCATTGTAGCACCACTATTATTTGTCATTTCCCTTTTTATTAATTTTAATATATGCCTTGTATTCAGTAAAGATAGGTGTTCAGTGCTGTATAAACCTCTTTTTGCTAGTGTTACTGCTGTATCTAGAATATCTGGAACATCTGTGTTTGTACAGAGTATGACATCTGTCAGTCAATACACGAACGACAGAAAAACGAAACAGTGAGGGAAGCAAACAGAATGACATTTACATTTAAGAGATCACCGTTCACAACCAGGTCTTTGTGTGAGCTTGCTGAAAGGTTCTGGAGAATGCCATTCCCTACACAAGAACAAGAGATACTCAAGCAGCAAAGCACTGAGCCAGAAACATAGATGACGGAGGTACCATCTGCATGGGGAGGAAGGAAGAGCTATTTATTCCCTGGGCTTGCTCCAGGCTTTTTTCTTTCTTTGCACTTAAGAGGATGCTAAGTAAGTGTGAATTTGACTACTGCTTGCCGGAAGGAAACTGCACCCCAAGGAGGACTATGGGTTAGTATACAGAAGAAAATGTTTCTTCATAGCTATATAAGCAAGTGCGGCAATATACAAACAGATTTTTTGTTAATCTTTTTTACCTTTTTTCTTATACGGAGGAGCTCTGTTCATCCTCTCATAGCATTTGAACTGCGAATCTATTATCTTCTGTCGTATGACTGAATTTTCAGTTACTACAGGCTCTAATGTAGGATCAGTATAATTTACAGTAGAAGAAAGACTTGGAACCATTCTCTGTACAGAAAGGAAAAACTGTTAATACAAGTGAATAAACCAGGAGGATAAAATAAAAAAGTGAGGAACAGAAATCTCTATTATGCATTCTTCAAGGGCCTTTTATTTGCACATATGTTTAGCATTATGATGGGCCTTATACTGCTTGCAAAGTAAATGCTGAATTTTGAATAGTTTACCTCACTATAAACACAGGATTTTAACCAAGCCCTTTTTCTTGGCAAAAAAGAGGACCATTAAATACTTGATAAAGTCTTCAAAATCTTTTCATTTAGTTTAGTGACCTGCAAAAAAATGTTTATCTTCCCAAAGTTACACCCATGTATTTCCTCTCGCTTGTGCTGATTTCTCTTGACTGTCCAGATAAAATACCTCAGTGCCACAGCCTCGAAACTGATTATTTCATGTTTTATGCCACCTGCTTTGAGCTCCTTCAACTGTTAAGGTCATAGAAACACAGGGCAGAGAGTTTCAACCTCAATACCTGGCCTTAGCTCCTAGTTAAGTACCTAAGCGAAGTGACCCTAAATTTGAGAGTCTCAATAACAAAGTGGCATCTTCTGACTTCCCCCACTCTGAGCTGCCTGAAGGGCAAAGGGAAACATCATTGCCTCTGGAAGACAAAAGTCTCAGGTAAGAGAGCTCAGCTATCTTTTTTTCCATCCATCCATCCATCCATCCATCCATCCATCCATCCATCCATCCACCCATCCATCCATCCGTCTGTTGCACAGCCCAGGTCTGTGAGCCAGGGTGGAAATGAGAGTGTGGAGATTTAGTTAATTCTGTTCTGCCTTAAGCTTGTATCAGGACACTTCTGTGCACAAAGGTGATAGGAAAGGATTAGTTCCTCTGCTTCCCCAAACAAAAGCAATGCTGCTGTGGCACTTTCCTTATATGACCCTCTACTTTTTTCCTATACTAGATCATACTAAAGCCATTACAAACACATGCAGAGTCATTTACAGGCTGCGTCAAAACTTAGGACCCTCACAAACACACAGACTTGACATTTTTAGCACCAAATACTAGCATGCAGATCTTTAAGCCATCATCTGTAGTTGTTCAAACTGAAAACATGACAGGCTTGAAAGTTCAAATATCAGCTTACTTCTTAAATCATTGCTTTTCTTTTTTTTTTAATTGCACATCATAAACAATTGTATCTCATTAATACATTACTTTCTTTTCAATTTGCACAGCTAAAACACCTTGGTAAAATACACAGCAAAATGGTATGTTTGACTTACTTAGATGAAAAAAAAAAGGCACTACTTTATCCTGATACTTCTGTGCCAAACCATCTCAGTTTAATCTTTTTATACTCATATACCCAATTATTTTTTCCTAATTTAATCTAATCTCTTTTGATACTAACATTTTCATTTTGAATTGTATATAGATACTGTCTGAAGACTGGAGGACAGTGAAGGCAGTTTATCTTGTTGCACTTAAATAGGTACTTGAAATAAAACGGGAGGAATAAGAAGGAAGATATTTTCTGGCAGATACAATTTTATATAAATTTTATGTGTATATATACACACACACACATACAGATATACTTGGACAGTGAAGCCATTTGGAACATTTCATCTGGCCATCCAAGTGAAAAATTAAGCATCTAGAAAGCCAGAACAGGAAATAAAGGAGCAAAGCCAAACATATCACAGATCCCTCACTTATGAGAAGATTAAAGGGAGTAGCTGGAGTCTATGAAGATCATTTGAAAACCAAACAAGCAATGATGTCCTAAATCCAGTAAGTAGTGTAGGAAAGTGCAGATAAGGTTCTTCGCATGCCCTCAGGTCTGTCTTAGCCCTTCGTGTCCATGTGTCACCACAGGCTTCAGTACTTCTCTGAAATGACTCATAGATACTCCATGTGTATTTTTTATTTCTTATTTTGAATCATAACTCAGTTCCAAGCTGTTTGCATTCAAGAGAGGAATAACAGTATTGTCAAAGAAAGCTGGGGGGGCTTCTGTGGCCTTCCCTCTGTTCTCGACGATCCCTCTATTACTCTGGGCCAGTTTGAGAACACACTCATGTTTTGAAAGCATAATCATCTGATTATGCTTGGAAAACATCACCAGTTTTCCTTCCCCTGAAACAATGCTTTTATTTTATTTTTGTTTTCTTCTAGGAAGGAGATGATCTGTTCTTCAGATCTGTTTGACCAAACAAGACCACACTGACAGAGACCAGAAAGGCTGGTGTTGCTGGCCATAAATACTGTTGCAGTTTCATTTGCTTTATCTGTACAGAATAAAGCACAACCCCAACATGAAACAATTGGCAAATGCCAGCTACACAGATAGAAACTGTAGAAACTGTTCAGTGCTTTGGAACATCTTTCCCGTATTTTAACTTTTTTTGTATCCTCTTTTACACACCATTTTTAAAAGGACAGACCATTCCTGGAAGATTGCACAGTACAGAAACATATAAGCTGAAATCAAAAGTACGATATGGCATCAGAAAAGGAATGCTCCATTTACAACTTTTAACTGCTGAAGATATAACTGTTTGTAACTAGGGATGATGATTTTGAGGGTAAGATACAATTCAGAGACTGAAGACACCTTACTCTTAAAGGTCAGTTCCATAACTCCCTGGGTGTAAGGGACTAATCCAATTCCTGAAGAAGTCAGCTCTTGTTGGGTACAGGTTAATGAGAATATTTTAATACTTGGAGGGAGGCAGAGAGTACCTGTGGTGGTCGATAGGATAAATGTCTTGGATTGTGCACAAAATTATTTAAAGTGCTTAACCATGTAACCAGGAGGACTGCCCATTCTACCGCCTCTGAGCAAGGCAACCATGGCTCAGCTGAAATTGCCAGCAAAATTTCTATTGCCCACATTTGGGCCAGGGATTCACTCACAGAGATTAAAACTATGCATGAGACTGTCACTAAAGCTCAATGGAAATTACTTCATCAGTGGAAATCACTTAATGGCCTACAGTAAATCTAAAATAAGATTGGAAAAAGACTGGAATAATAATATTAGATTACAGCTGTCTCTTAAATTATCTGATTTTTTTTTGCTTATTACCAAACAGAATGACTCAGATTTTCAAAGTTAGTCGCACACAAATCTTTCCAGGCACTTTTGATGTAATCAAATAGCTTGTGTGTGAAATCAAATTAAGGGGTTGTACTCAGGTGTGTTACTGGTATTGCTCATCTGTGATATGCCCTTTAAACGTACTCTTCCCTTTGATGGTTATTACTCATTTCTGTTTGCCTAGATTTGAAAAGCTGGCCATGGAAGTTTGAACAATATTTTCTTCTACCTTAAAATCAGATGACCATTTCAGCAGACTAATGCAAAATATATTTGGCGGCTTGCTGGAGGTTGAGCAGTCACACCTCTGTTTGCAATGCTGGTGTTTTCTACCATGCATAGGAGAATCACACGTGCACCACCACTCTGGGACTTGGAGCCTAAAGCCTGACCTCCCCAAAGTCAGTTCAGTGGGCTGATGATCCAGCCTTATATTCCTGGGCCTCAGTCAGGCAAAAATCTTGGTACAGTTTGTGATGCCAGATATTATTGTTTTAGTCTTCTTGCACTCCTTTCCATAAGGGTCTGGAAAGGGCAAATGGGGCAGAAGAAAATCTCTGGGTCATTATTCTCTTACCAGAAGTAGCCGGAGCTTGGGCATGGCTACACGGTGGGGAAAGCTTAGTGTGTATCATGCTAATGGGAGAGGCTGGGAATGCCCCACGAGTCTCTGTGTGTCTGTGTGTGTGTGCTCTCATGGAATTAATGATTAGGAATCACCTCTGCTACTACGTTTTAATGATTATATCTAGGTATTTTAGGAATTAAGTTTTAAAATACATGTTTTCACCATAAAAAAGCCAAGATTAAATAATTTTCACCTGGTTACTACCTACGGTATTGAACAAATTTTGAATGTTCGGAGTCCATTACTGCACGTTAAAAACCCTTCCCATCCATCCATCAGTTACTTCAGATGGAAATATAAATGATGTTGATACAATAAAGGAATGCCTCATTCATTTATAAATATTCTTTATTAAAGAAATAAATAATTCACAACTTAATAATCAGGATGTGTTCATAGCCTGAAAATGATTGGTATGATTTCTTCAGAAGAAAACTGTTTAAGTGATGTCCCATGCAGCAGTTTAGCAGCCGTACATATGATGTCACTCCTAAAAGTCCAAGTAAATGACGTCATACATACGACCACCAAGCCACCACGTGACAAATGACTGTTATAAGAAAACGAATTATCATTACAAAGAGAGAAAACAGGCTGTCAGGAATGCTGAAGTTCACTGTATACCTAGAATTAATAAAGGAATCTAGAGAAAGCAGTTTGGCTTATTATTAAACTATATCGAAATGAACAAATAGTGCCCCAGTTTCTGTAAGACACCTGCTATTAACCTGTGCAAGACTGTGCCCATTTCTGCAAGAGAGAATCCAGATGAAGCAAGCACAAAATTCCTTCTTTTTTTTCCACAAAATATTGGACATGATGAACAAGCATCCCCAAATATTTTACTTCCACCACCAAGGAGCCTGAAGTATACTAACTGTTGACTATACATGACATTTAGGAAAAGAAGGTATTTGTAGCTCTCTTTGCTTTTGTTTTTTCCCTCCTTCCACTAAATTCAGTAATTCTGCAACATTTATTGTTGAGCTCAGTCAAAATATATTTCAAATTCTGGATGCTCTAACTGTTTGTTATAGATTTCAATAGCTCAAACATTCATTTGGTACATTTATTTTAAAACTGCTATGTGTAGTCACCACTTTGTGGGTCACTAAACTCCTGTCCTTCAATACCTCACATCTTTGAGCGAGAGCTCAGCATGATTTAGACTGGTTGCAGAGCTCCTCTCATACCTTGATTACGTTTGAACTACTTTTCACAGCTGCTAGTGTTAGGACAGAGAAGAAAACGACCGTGACGCCTTAGGAAGGCCGTTAGTGCACGGTACTCAGTAAACACAACAATAATTTCTTATCCATCACAAATGTCCTAGAAAACAGCAGACAATTTCTCTGGGGAAATATCTTGACATGACATGTTTTACTTAACCACTGAATGTTAAAATTTTCCCATACTCAATTGCTGTTGAAGCAGGATGGAAATTATCTCACAGTGAGATCCCATACGACTTACATTGCAGATTCTGGCAGCTGTTTAAACAAGCACGAGATTATCAGCCACAGCACATGAAGACAAGGCACTTGTAATGAAAAGCAACTCACGAATCTTACAGTTCTTTTCCACTGCTGCAGGATTTGCAAGGAAGCTTTACTCCCAGAGTAGCCTGATACAAACTGTGGGCTTAAAGGAAGGCTGCAGAATACTTCATGGCTTTTTGCTTGCAGCTCTGATTATCACCTTGCAAGAGGCCTCTTTAGGGCAATCAGCTGCATAGCAACATTCTTATTTTTTTAAAAAGCAAAGATGGAGACAAAAAGTCCTCATCACCCCCTGAAACTGGGGTAAATACAACAGAATATGGCATTCCTCTCCCTCTTGGGCAACAGTGAGCAGCTTGAGTCTCAAATTCTAACAGTAATTCTCAGCACCTTAAATCATCAGCATCTTGCTTTCCTGAGTTTTCCTTGTGTGAGAAGAGCTCCAGAACTTGGAAGTCCACTTCCTTACAGCTTGAAGCAACCCATAGTTACAAAGGGAAATGTGCACTTCAGAACAACAGCTTTCAAAGGCATCGTGTCAGGTGATGAGACCCTGGGGGATCTCATCATCCAAGGCTGGGAAAGCCCCTGGGCTCCCAGCAGTGCCAGACAGCAAGCAAGGCTCTGACGAAGCATGCCAAAGGAGTCTGTGACAGATCTTCAGCAGCTCTTCTGGCCCACCAAAGGGTGGGACCTGCTCTGGACCAGATGCTGGAAGAGCTGCTGTCTAAGCAGGAAAAGGTTTGTGCTTACGGCACCTGCACAGACACGGGTTTTAGAGACTCGTGGTGACAGCCGCTGAGCTGGGCGGGTGGCCGGAGCCCAGAGGAGCAGGTGGCCGCACCACCTCAGCGGCACGTATTGCATTCCCAGCTGTGAGGATCAAAGGGCTACACCACGAGCGGTGCTCTCATCACGGTGGCAAACATTTTACTAATTGGCTTCTGGAGACTTGAACCTACTGCAACTGTGTTCCAAAACATGCCAGTTTGTGCAGTTACTGAAAATTACCTTCAGGCTTTCACATAATTAATTTTCCGTGTTTTGTGAATGGGAATTATTCACAAGCCTCTCAGGAGCTGACACATTGTACCAGACTGTATAGTTCAGTGACAAGGCTTGGTAATGATTTGACAGATTTGGACTTAAGGTACTTGTACTTAATATGAATTTATTTTAAAATACAACCTTGACCTAATGGTCCTAATTGAATAATAGTGTGGTCTTCAGCTGCAGAATCCATTTTGTCCTTCCTGAATACTTTGTGGTTGGCTCAGGACAACAAAATTGGAACATGTGAGAAAAACTGCTCCATCAATCCTCATTTACAGGATAAAATCAAACCAACACCTGTAGGCACTAGATGGCAATTCTTACTTGGCAAAATCAGGTAGAAAACAGAGCTCTCTTTTCTCAATGTCCTGCAAAATTGATTGGAGGAAAGAGACCCAAGCTTGTTTCCTCCTCCTCATTCTCTGCAGTTTGATGCCCCTGGATACTCCGTGCTGATGCTCCATCTTTCTTGTGGAGAGAAATGTGCACTGAGGAGATGAACTAATTGCTCCAGCTCACCGGGGCTCATATACTTGAGGAAACAAATCTCAGTCACATTCTGTGGCTCTCAGTAATTACCAAAAATGAGACGGTATCAGGAATAAAGTGAACTAAGAAATAATGAACAGTTAAAATTTCTAATGGAATTCACTTTGAATTGTAGAGGACTATCTGGTGATGCTGCAAGCATTGTCATTATTCTGCATCCAAAAGCAAGGAAAGCAATCAAATAGGAGGACAATAAGGAGTTTGTTTCATTTCTAAATTAGGTTTTGGAGCAACTGGTGATTTAGGTTTTGTTTGGCAAAGGCAATTTACCATGGACCTGTACACAGAAGAGTAAAGTGCTATTTATTCTATGCAAAAAATGACATATGTAAGAGAGATGGTTTCTATTGTTTTTTTACCAAAACCACTTGGTGACAGGTCTAAAGGTTGGAGACCATGGGGAGGGGGCAAGTCTATGGACACCTTGTGACTAGGGTCTAGGACAAAACATTCAAGGAGAGATATGGGATGAATCTGGCACCTACAGTGGGACAAATGGCATAAACAGAGAGTCTGGAGCCCAGAGGAGAAAGCAAGGACCTCAGTAGGTTGTGTTGCTTTGCACAGCTTGCTGTCACCAGCTGGGAGTGCAGGACACAGATGAGAGGATGACAGTAAACCATCAAAGCCATCAAAGAAGAAAGATCTCGAGGATGGTTTGTGGGGTGGGTAAAGAACAGGAATGGGAGATCACCCTTGTGTCACAAATCACTTTGATTACTATATCTTTCTCAACCTCAGACAGTGGCTGACATATAAGTCCCAGGGACTGGTAGCTCTGCGAACTGAAGCATGATTAAAAGAACCAACAGAATGGGAACAGTCTTTTTGGAAAAGAAATAAAGACACCTTTCCTTGTTACAGACCACAAATAAAATGTAAAAAATGAGTATTTTCAACCAGCTACAGGTGGGGAAATTTTTTGAAAGATGACTGATGCTAAATATTTTTCATATGTGATCTAACAGCAGTGTTCAGGCAAGTGACATCAAGGAAACAGAGCTTGTTCACAGTCTCCTTCTATGACCGTGGCTTCTCCCTTACTGGAAGATAAATTAATCTGGGAGGTGTCTAAGTAAATCACAGTATGGCCGCTGCAGTGGGGAAGGAAGGAATATAGACATTGGAACAGTGAAAATGTACAGAAATTTATCTTCAGTTATCCATCGAGGTCAGAAGTTGGAGAGCCCTCTGGTGCAAAGATATCTAAAAGGAAGGGGATGCAGATCTCACTGCAGAGTTTCTTAAAGAAATCCTAGCCCTGGAGTACTGCAGGAATGAGCACAGAACCAACATTGCACACATGCTACCACGGGTGGGAAATTTAAAAGATTTGTGGATAACAGGGCAAGGATCAGCTCAGTCCTTCAAGGGCTGACCTACAACTTCGTGCTGTAGGTCAGAGCACCTCAAACACTCAGAAATGCTGTTGACAGTTTTAGTTATCAGAATATTTACAGTCCTGCCATTTGACCGTGGAAGAAAAATGATCTGGAACTGTTCCTTCAGTTGGCGTTGGCTTGTTATAGGAAGAATTGCTGCTCTTTGCCAAGGCCCCTGTTAGGCTATGCAGATCAGCTGGGATTCAAGCCCAGAAGGAAGCTGGTCTCTGTCAGACCATTTGGTTAGAGAGATCTCTGACGATGGGTGATGTCCCAGCTAGTGCATTGCTACATGCATCCCTTGCAGGGCTATGTGTAACAGCCACAAAAGGTCACAAATATCAGAATATTCCAATATACCTCAGGCAGAAGACTTTTGCCAAGCACAAGGATGATTTCTCAAATCATTAACTAATTCTGGACTAATTACTTTTGAGACCAAGTTAGCAGAAATGTGTTAGCTCTCCTCTGTTCTTTCTCCTGCTCTCCAGCTCTTCTTTGGTCAAGCATCCTAATCCTGAACTATGAATTCAGTATTTTGCCAAAGTGAGGTGTTCTTTGCTGTTCTCCTGGGTTCCCCATGATCTCATTTCATTGTTTTCTTTTTGTCTCCTTCTATCCATCATTCTCTTACTGTTCTCTACTTTCATTCCCTCCTTTTTATCCATATAAATTTAAGTGGCAAACAGCACCGTGGGCAAGTTATGCTAGGCTGGAAGAAGAGGAGGGACACAACCCAACAGACAAACCAAGGAGAGCAGTCTCCACTGTTCCCCAATGTGTCTTCTGGCCCCGTTTCTACAGCTTGTATTCAGAAAGGATGGGAGCTGGCGGGGAGATGCACACAGATGTTCCACATTCAGGTGTTCAAGAGAAGCTGAGAAGCAGAGGAGCATGAGGAGCTAACCAACAAAACACAATTAAGAAGAATAAGAATGAATGCTTTCCTCAGGAACACAGAGATAAACGGTTGAGGAATAAGGTGGCATCTGGCATGCAAGTTATTCATACCACATCGAGGTAGAGAAGTGCTTGTTTCCAGTAGCATCATTCAGACATATACTGACCATTCTGTAACTGAGGCTCTGGCCAGTATGCTCATTTCTGACTACCTGTGATGTCTTCAATTTTATGATAACTGCTAATAATTTGAGGTTTCACAAGTAGAGATCAGAGAATGCATTCAACTTACATGAAAGTCAGGTAGAAATGAATTTGCTACATATTTAGAACAAGTTACTCAGTCATCTTGCACACATTGAAATAACAGTTATGTTGATATTAAAGAGTTGAAAATAGCATTTGAACTGAATAACTAAACTTTATACTGTTATTTTCCATTTCAGTTGCTTTCCTAATAGCAGAGTAACTATACATAGTGAAAATCCACAATTACTTAAGTCAAAGTCTCACACAACAATGTTAAGCAAGTTTTCAAGCAAACACATAAGCTTCCATGTCACTAATACATTGTAGCCTGTAAAACACAGACATGAAAAATCACATGCATTACCTTCTTCAGTCTTGCAGTTTTCTCTCACCAAGAAACAATGGTTTCAAGTGTAAAATTTTATGAAATATCTTATTTCGAATCTTTATTAACCTTATTTCAAAATTTATCAGTAAGGGAACTCATTTCTTCCCCTGTGCAGTACAACAAATATAACTCAGTAGTCCTTATTTTTCTGAACATCACCACAAATTTAAATTTGGCAGGTGTCATGAGCAGGTCAGTTTTCTTGTACTTACAATTAGAAGGATGATCAGTAAGAAGCAACTGTGGGTTGTTTTTTTCATTGTGGAGTCTTCCTGGAGAGACACTTTACAGCTGACTCTTCTGGGAATTAAACAACAACAAAAAAAGCAGTATTAGACTTTATTTGTTAAGATAAATTCCTTGTCTTTGTGTATGAGCATCTTTTTAGACTTAAAGTGGACTCTGTGTGTGTGTGTCCCCAGCCTTGCGTGCGCCCATGTTTGATTTCACTGGAGGCCGGCATGCTTTTAATTTGATCTCCTCCGTGGACCTCTGGTGGTGAGTTCAGCTGATGTGGGGTACAGCTCCATGTTACTATGTCACCAGCAGCAGATCTGGGTTAAGCTCTGTGTCTTTGCCAGCTGAGGCTACCTTGGTTGTCCTGATTCAGCTGCTTCTAACCTACGCATACAGCTGCAGACCTATGAAGAATCTGGGTATTTTTAAAATGACCTAAGAAACCCAGAAAGATCTGGTTCACAGATAAGTGTAATGGCAGCTCAAAAGGGGCTAGAGAAAAGCAGAGGTTGGGTTACCTCTAGCTAGGTGAACAAGCAAGTGTGGCAGGAAAAGAGAGAGAAACTGGGAACACCACCGTGGGATTACACGCTCGCTAATGCAGCTAGCTCGGCCAGGCTGTGGATAGACACACGGCAGTGTAACCCTCAGGCCATCAAGAATGACTGCTTCAGCCACACAAAGTAGTGGAGAGGCAGAGCATGGACACCACTCCAGAGGCATGGAGGGAACTGGATTGGCAGCTTTTTGGTTTTCTTTTTTTTCCTAAATCGACACCCATCTGGCCTTTCTAGGAAAAATATCCAGGGGTCACCACATATCATCATATTGCTTCACAGTTGTGGGAGTTCAAGCAAGAAAAGCTCTTTGCATTAACACATAATTTTTAATTTTATAAAAATGGAACTTCTGCATTAGAGCAAGAAACACGGCTTTTGTCAAGACACAGCGCCTTCTGATGTCTCATGGACCACTAGTGGTGCATGGGCTGAGCAACATGCCCATAGATCACCTTCAGCCACAGTAAGACAGTGAGCACTCACACACCTTTGTTTTTCAGACAGCTTAAACTAAGAGTGAGGTCTTTTCTACCTGGGCAAACAATCCTGTGAGCACCCTACATACCTGAAACCCAGAAATGTAATGGGAAAAAGGCACACGGACTTGGATGCTTAGTCTACTTGACATGTAGTTAGCAACACAATCACTTGTGAAACATTTACCTCTGCAACAGCACTGTAACAGCTTTTCTCATCTTGAAATGGTCTGGAAGGTCACCCATTTTCAGAGGGGAAGGAAAATATGAGATCAGTTGTTAACTGTCCTCATCTAAAGCAGAAATATGTAATTTCAAAATGTAATAAAGGTGTGGCACTTCCACTTCAATGTAGCACATGTGGATGCAATCTCCTACCAGATCCAAATGGGAGTGTTGCAGTCACGTGTCACTGAGATTATATAAAACACAAAGTGATGGAAAAGAGGGTTCAGAGGATTTGCCTCTTATAAGAAGTAGCCTTATTACTGTCTGAGCCTTGCCAGAACCATTCTGATGTGCCAGAGGTAATGGGACAGGCAAATGACACAGAAATAATATGTAATTATGCTGTCTGCCACATATTTGTATTTGATCAGCAATGGTAGACAACTCAATTGAAGCAAAAATTGGATGGCTAGATCAGAGGAAAATGCCTGGAATTGTCTGCATCTTCTCCAGACTACTCACTGCAGTGTGTATTGGTTCAAAACTGCCAAAAAGATTCATGGGCATATAAACAACGGGTCTTGGTCAGCTGTGCAATGAGCACACATACAAGCACAAATATGGTATTCATCCAGTTACACACTGTACTGTAAAGCATTCTGTGGTGTAGTGTAAAGGCAGTCTGGTAGGTGCCTCTGTTCTTCTTGCTAGCCTCATTACTTCTGCCGCATCTATAGGGATTTGGTAAAAAGCAGGCAAAGGATGGACTTTGCCTTACAAACTGTCAACAGTTTTAAAATACACATCACTTTGGCACAGAGATCAACACAATATTGTGACCTAGAACGCATAAGCAAAATCAATAGCAATTGAAGTTACCTGCGATACATCTGCTTTTCCTGTACTTTGTGCTGGGAGTGCTTGCAGCCCTATGTTGGGTTATAGCTGTAGCTGCAGGCAAATCTTACCCTTGTGAGATTTTGTGAACATTTGTTATTATATACTGAAAGAGCTTTTTAAAATGTTCCTTGCTCCCATCTCTCCTAATTAAAAAAAAAGCCATCTGTAAAATATTTAACACATTATTTTCCCCTCTGCTAACTGTGATGACTGTGCCATATGATACTAGATACAAGTAAATGAGTAAGAATTATTTCGCACACTAAATCTTATATAGTCTTGATATTTCTAGTCTTTCTTCTTCTAGCCAGCTCTAAGCACAGGAATGGCTGACATGCTACATAAAATCCAGTACCTCTTTTTTCTTCCTCTTTCACAGGAGTCTTTTCCAGTGACAACAACTTCAACAATTGTTGAACAACAGTATTTTAACAATCCTCATATAAAGCCCCTGACTAAGAAGTGGCTTTTCTCTACTTTAACCATGAGAATGGCCCATAGCACTACAGCACACTTGGGTTAGCATCAGTATTGGATCAAGGATGATGATCACACGGAAATGAAAAGGTACATGGAGATAAAAAGTGTTGGTCAATGGGCACGGCAGAAACAACGGGGAAGCAGAAAGATTCACAGAAAGGGGAGCCCTGAGAGACGGACCCTGCCAGCCTCTGGGCAGAGGAACAGACCAGCATCTCCACAGCTCTGCCCCCATCTCTAGTGATCCAGGTTCAGGCATGATATGACAGGCAAGCTGGGATGTGCAAAGCAGCACACTCAAGTGCTCTGGGGTTTGGGACTCTTGTGCTAGAACTATCACTTTTTTACACTAACTGGCACTACCACCCATGGACAGCTTGCTTGCAGCTGAAGGGTGGCTGGATAGCCCAGAGCAGCCTCATGGACAGCACAGGTGCTGTCTTGATTCCTCCTTCTATACTATTTATCCTTTTTCTCTAAGTCCAACAACGTCCTTGCCCCATGTTAAGATAATATAATGTGCTTCACACATTTAAATTTTGGAACATCCTTATTTAGTGATTAATCATAAGCACATTGCTAAAGCCCAGTACTTTTCCATGATTGTATTAATTCTTCACCCTCTGTTGCTTATAATAGTTATGTATGAAATCCCTGTCTGTTTTTTAAACTAGAATATTGTTCTTTCTTTCTTCGTAAATGTAGCATAGCTCATTATGTGCTAACATATTCCTCCTGCTTCAGCTATTATAGTGATATCATTGACACCTTGGGATTAGTCCTGAAGCTCATCTGAGGATGAGCACAGCATCCTACTTAGTAATGACATCTCTTTTGGCTCTGTCCTGATTTCTACAGCTGCAGTACTAAGCCGAACAGGGCTTCAATTACAATTACCATCGGGTTACCCGGAAGTTGGGACTACCTTGCCTGCACAGCCATTTGCACAAGGCCAACAAGGGGGGTCAAATTTAGTCAGAAAGGAGGGTATAAGGGGGAAGAGTCAGAAAAGGGCAGTAGAGCAACACTGCTTTGCTGAGGTCTGAAGAAGCGATAAGAAAGTCAGGCCTTTTTGGAGGAAGAACTGGAAAAATTTTCTCATTTAATTATTCTGCTCTGGTAATTCTGTAATGCCATCTTTCACAATAGTGCTGTGTGCTGGGACAGAGTTAATTTTCTTCATAGTTGCTAGTACAGGGCCATGTTTTGGATTTGTGCTGAAAACAGTGTTGATAATACAGGGATGTTTTAGCTATTGCTGAACAGTGTTCGCACAGAGTCAAGGCCTTTCCTGCTTCTCACCCCACCCCACCAGTGAGTAGGCTGGGGGTGCACAAGAAGCTGGGAGGGGACACAGCTGGGACAGCTGACCCCAACTGACCAAAGGGATATTCCATACCATATGACATCATGTTCTGCATATAAAGCTGGGGGAAGAAGAAGGAAGGGGGGGATGATCGGAGCTATGGCGTTTGTCTTCCCAACCACATTTCTGAGGGAAATAGTGAGCTCTGCTCAGTTCTTCCTAATATGCCAGAAAGTTGGTGACCGTCAGTCCCAGGTGGAGAGACGTGCCTCCCTACAGCCTCTAGTCAAGTGTCCAGGAAGATGAGGCAAGGCAGAAGACATATCTAGCATCTTGCATTCCTTGTATTCCCTATTGATTACCTTTACATAGCTCCTTGATCTTTTGTCTAACCCTCCTGAAGTTTTCATATGAAAATCTCCTGAGAAATACAGGTTCCAAATTCTCCATTTCAGGTGTCAGATACCTAAAGGCATTGCTACATGAAAATTGCAGGCATCTAGGTCACTTGCTGGATCTTATCTCATTCCTTTTGGTAGTCTTGGAGATAATTTCACTAGCAGGGAACCAAATGCTCAGTTGTGTGATGACTACTCAGTTGTTACTCAAGCAGATCACCATTAATTTCCATTAGTTTGCCTGGTGGAGATGGTGAACTATGTTCTGTAGAGCTGAGTGTGTGCTATGTTAACAAATTGAAACTATTAGCCATGGCAAATAGGCAATTTCAGAGCTATACAGATCAAGTGACCAAATAAATCTACTTTATTGATTCATTTGGATTACATGGCAGCTGCAATGCTTGATGCTTCATTTTCGCATTGAAAACCAGTCAACAAGAACAGGCTATTTTACCTTAGGCTTCCCTTTAACCAAATCCTTGCCAATAAACTGGACAAAAATAGAAAGAAACAGAAAGTTGCTACAAACTTGTCTGTGTTTACTTTTAAGGTAATCACAAAGTTTTGAAAAGCCCCTACACTACATATCTGAGCAGCCAATGTGATCATACACACTACAGAGAAAACTGAAGATCGTTGTTGTTAGGCTGGGTAATACGACAGAGGTAAGGATACTTTGAAAGAACAAAAAATACAAGAAATGTGCTTTGAATAAGAATTATTTACCTGGGACTCCAATAATATGCAAGCCAAATTATCCAGAAGGTTTTCAGAAAAGGCTGAACTTTTTATGAAATGAAAGACAGTAAAGCATTAAAGGAGTTAAAGGAGCTGATTCCTTCCACCTGCCTGGGGCACCTGGGGTGAAGGGCCCTTGGGAGGTTTCCATTACCTAGGCGGGGAGCTGGGGCAGCGAGCTGAGCACCAGCACCTAACTTCTAGGTCCCTGAAGTTAAATGAATCCTGTTCGTATTATACGTAGATCTGGGTATGGTATTTCTGCATCCTCTAATGGTTATTATTGGGAGGTGATTCCTAACATGTATTAGTAGCCAAACAGTAGTAATTTTCTGGTACTTTGGAAGCCATCCCTAATCCCCCTCCTGGCTGTTGGCCAAGGGGTTTTATGAGGTTTAAAAGCAAGCAAAAGCAAAGGAAATTTCAGGAAGGGACTAGCAAAGTATTTCAGGGGATTTGTTGGTAGCCAAAGTTTGAAATACTTACTAAGACTGGATTGTGTCATTTCTTTCCAAAGCTTTATTTTTCACGTTTTTCAAATGTACTCTAGGAAGGTGTAAAACATGAAGTATTTTAGCCCAGAGTGTTAACAGGAGTATTTGAAGAGAGACGTTCCAAGCACTTCTGGAATTTAGCCTCTACAGGACTCCCTGTAYCTTGTTGCACTTCCCTGAAATTGGTAAAATCATTCTGTTTTACCCAGGAGTAGTTGTTTGAACAATGTATCTGACCCTATTTCGTAATCTTAGGAATGTGCATCTGGTTTAAGCTGGACATGAAGTTATCGCAGGAAGAACCGTCTTTTTTTTTAAAAAAAAATAAAGATAAAAAAGAATATTGTAGAATTCACCTTTAAATATAAATAATAAGCATTTACTGCTGCAATAAATAACGTGCCTATTGCTTTTTGGTGTACTGTGCCTCAGCCACATGTTTCCAGCCCTCCCTTGTGCTTGTGTTGTGAAGACGTGGCCCAGACAGTTACCCCAGCAGAAACTGAGCCCTGGAGTGCCTGAGTGACAAGGTTTTCTGCCTCTGCAACCCTCTGAACGTAATGCAGGCTTTAGTGATATAAGCAGTGGTAGAAGGAAGGGGGTAGACATACTTAGTTTGGAGGAGATGGCGAGTAACAACAGCACATCTGCCCTGATATAGATCAGTTTAAGCTGTTGTGGAATTGAAATTAGAAGAAAATAGACTTTGGTGCTTTTGCGGTGAAAGAAGCAACAACACATGCAATTACACTTGTACTCGAGCCATAATGCAGTACAGAGAGTGCGTCACACTGTGTCTCTGAAAAATGAGTTCATCCTTTTCAATCACTATTCAGAGGAAACACTCTTAAAATAATCTCACTGTAACAAAACAATGATGGTTCACAGAAGATTAAGTCAGGCTCTCAGCATGAAAGAACCATGCTGCAGGAATGCAAAGTTCATCACTGAACATTCCTCAAAGCAGAACACTTCCTTGCCATTTCGCTACACTGTGAAGCTGTAGTTTAGCATCTCACATAGTAGCACAGTATAATTTTAGCCCTTTAGTCACAGCTGTGAAAGGTCTTTTTGAACGTGCTTGCAATTTTTGGAGGGCTTTGCAGCAGTGCTTGTAAAATGAGCAAGTATGCAATTATCTAATCTTGGTGACACTGCAGCTTGAATATATGCAGAAGCTTGGGATGAATACTACCCTGCTGTAGAGCAAAGACTTCAAAGGAGTTGCATACATTTATGTCAGATTATAATCTTTTGCATAGCCTGCAAAATTAAAGCAGATATTTGGAATGAATCTGTATCTATAATTCTCTTTTTTTCAGATAAAACAGTTTTCACAGTCCTCATCACCTGCAAAATAATCTTTGTGGCTAATATTAATAACATTAGTAGAATTTACAATGAGAATTACAAGGGGTAGAGCTAAATAAACATTGCTAAATAAACTGAAATATATTACACATCTTCAGTCAAGACTCTGAGAGTTAAGGGAAAAGCCACCTCCACGGTTGCCTTACGATTTTAACTGGACTGGCATCCTGACTGTACTGTACATACAGCCTAGGTCTTATGTATAGTACATGCTAGTCAATGCATTTAAAATTTTCTAACAAGTATTTGGGTTCAGTGGAACAAGAATATAATAACAAGGCAGATCTGGATGGACTTTGGAAGCACATATGAAAAATTAGGGAGAAGCAAGAAAAACTGCAGGATACAGGTTGAATGTAAGGGCATTCCTTTTTCCAATTCCCAAATTCTTTCTGTATCACACTGGAAGAATCTTCATCTAATTGGATGAAGGCAACCTCATACGTGATATTCTTCCCTCTTGGATCAATACTTTTTTGGATCAATACTTTTTTGATTCCATATATTAAGATTTTTGTTAAAATTTTTCTTTCAGCTGCAGCATATACTGGAAAGAAAAATAGTTATTTAATATTTATTTGTGGCCAATTCCCTCTCAGTTTTCCATTTGATCCTTCCCCAGGCAAACTCCCACTGGTCCTTTTTTTGTAACCATACATTCCTATAGATTATTTGAAGCAAGTGAATATTTTATGGGGTGGGCAAAAAAACAAGAAAAATATTATACTTTCTTATTATGTCTCTCTTTTTACATAAATCGTATAAAGTGTGAAAAATCCTGTGAGTGGATTGTTATAAATCAAATGCATATGACACACATTTAAAGCATTTAGTTCCCATTTGGCAGCAGAATAGCCCATGCTGCAGCTGGATGTAGGTTTCATTTCTGCCCTGACAAAAATGAGCCTGTGTTGAAACACTAATACTTTTTTTTTTGAGTCTGGTTCCAATTTTATAGCAGCTCTGCTAATAATGAATAGAAATCCTGATTATGATTTGAAGTCAGAATATGTCACTGTTGATCTGGAAGGGTTGCATCTAATGGGGTATTTTAAATGCCCTAATAGAAAGAGACAAGCTTTGGGGCATGCAAGCCCTCTTGTGACAGTCTCTGAAAAAGGCTTTGTGTGTCTGAGGTCTTGGCTAACTTTTACAGATACACCAGTTGGTCTACTTAGAGAGTTATTACCTCTGCTGGTAAATCTTGCTTTACCTATGCTCTTAAACTATTATATCTGCTGCAACACTGATACTTCTGTTACCACACCTACACTACAGTAAATAGAAGAGTGACCTGAAGCTGTCATTGCATTTTAGACTATTTTTACAACTGATATAATGATGAATGAAGATATAATGATGTAATGAATGATGCAGATATAAGGAAACATGGGTAAATCAGTAAAAAATAGATTATCTCCATCAGTTATTACAGATTAATTAAATATCACAGCTGTAGTGCTTGGATACTGTGTCTGAAATCCCTGTCAGGAATTACGGCACCTGTAAAGGGTTACATTGAATGTAACAGTCCAAATTTCCAATTTCAATTAGGGCAAAATCCACACATTGCTCACTATGGCATTACACATTCATTACAGAAGTTCAACAGGGCAATTTACATATGGTAAATTACTCTGAACTGACATTTTACCAAGAGGTAGCTATTAGCCACTTAAACTAAAATTCTGCGGAAGACATCCAGACTAACCTACATGAAGAAATTTACTTTTGATGATAACTAGGCAGGTGAGGTTCGTAGTGGACACATACATGCTTAGGTTAGAATAAAGAGGGGAACGGGTCTTTGCAGAGACCTGCAGAGAGAAGGTTAGTGTTTTCTTTACAGTTCCTCTTTTCTTCTGTAAATTAGAGTGGATTAGCAAGGAATACAGATGAGGGAATGGGAATCACCTGAACAGTGAAACAAGCCATTACTGGTGTAACTCACTATCATATTCCTAGAAAATTTTATAAAAAGCCTTGGTTCTTTGTCCCAAACGTCCTTCCAGGCTTGCAGTCTGGAGTCCAGGGTTCATCCAGATGCCCCAGAGGGATAGCTGGGTCCAGGTGAGACACAAGGTATTTGCAAGAAAACAAGGCCAGGAGATGGCTAAATTAGGTGGTGGCTGAAACGTGTGCACATGCTTTGTGAATTGAAAGGTCTGTCATTACTTGCTACCAAATCAGCTGCCAGCCCCCATGCCATGCAAACAGCAGCTCTGGTGACCTCTTCCTCTGCTCATAAATATTAATAAGCAGAAGAATTATCATAACCTCTTGTGGGGTTCAGAGTCTCAGCAAAGACCTCGCACAGATCCTAAATATATGTGACTATCAATGGCCAACCACCTATCACAGAAGTTTTATTGGCACACAAGTATTTAGGTCCATGGAAGAAGGCTTTATTTTCTGGCAGATCAGAGGTGGATGTAATGTTCCCAAAACCAAAAAATCGTGAAGCAAGAGGAACCCAGTAAAACAGAGAAACAAGCCCTTTCACTACAACCTTGCCAGCCAGGAAGAGCAGAGCACAGGCTTTGGATTTATAGGTCTTTGACTGCATCTTTCTGCTAAGATGAGCTACTGTGACTAAGTTCTTGAGTAGTTAGTGAAGCTCTGCTTGTATTAAGCTGCATTTATTGAAGATCTCTTCCTATCCTGCAATCTGAGGACAACAATGAGAATTTGGGCTGTTTCTCACAGATTACAGACTGACACTGCTCTTGCTGCCCACTATGCTGGGGGTAATCTCAGTGCTGGATCCTCCAAAGTGCCAAGGTTCTCACCGCTTTCAGCAGAAGCTGCAACATAGACACAAAGCAGCGGAACTGCCCTTCTGTGAGCCCTGGGTTTTACTTCTTCCATGACACACATTAAGTGCTCTCAGGCAGCACTGGGAAGCTAACCTATCCACCTTGAAAAGGAAAATGGTATAGCTTGGGAATGATTTGTTGTCACCAATGTTGGCTCCCCAGAACCTGTTAAATGCAATACAGATCTTTTTATTGGCGTCTTGGCATTGTCACTGTCCCATTTGCTATTACTGTAATTATTTCAAATCCATTTATCTGATTTTGCTCTCCTTTCATGCATTATTTTGTACGTAAGATACTGGTCAGACAGATAATGCACAGCCTAATTTTGTGCTGGACAGGGCACTGGTGGGGAGCAGGGCCTGCTCTGAAGCATCTTGTCAGCCAGGGCCAGTGAGACACGCTGTGGGTAAAGCATCACGTGGTCCGGCTCCCACCTGCTCCATTGCCTCCGGGGCCATTGCAATTCTCAAGCAAGTCAGTCAAAGGCCGTTTATGATCACTTATAACACAATGTATTTCTTAAGCCTGCCAAAACTAACTCTGAATGCTTCCTTATGCCAAGGTTTGTTTTTGGTAAAATCTTGATATATGCTGGCTAAAGCCTGTCTTTAGCAGGGTTTTATTTCGCTGGGGCAGCTGAACTGAATTTCTGGCTCCATTGCCCAAGAAATTCAGAACCAACCCCAAATGACAGCTGAAGTCACTGATGAGGACAAGCTTCCAAGTTTTGAGTCAGCTGAAAATATAGAGTCAGTTTTGCTTTTCTGAGCACAGCCCAGACCCATGCAGGTGCCATGGGGCTGTTCTTCAGTTCAGCCTATAGAGCTAAAACTTGGACACTTATGTAACAGCTAGGCTTAGGGTTGCCCCAAATCTTCCTATGAAATCCAGCTGCAGAGACAAAGGATAATCTGGACCACAAATGATAAATAGGAGAAGAAATGCCTTCAATATAGCAGCCTATTTGTAAGGCTTTTCAAAATAAAAACCTGGAAGTAGTCTGTAATTCTCAGCAAAATTTTTCCTGTTACACCATAGGTTGCCAACTTTAGTATTTATTTCACTGGCAATGAGTAAAAAGACTTGAAACTTTAGCCTCTCTGTGCTGTTAATAACTTCAAATATCCATCCATGATCAAAAGCTTCATGTGGAAAAATAATAGATGGTTTCTTCTATAAATTACATTGCCAGACAAAGCGCCTTCATATGGAAAGTACTTTATATAGCAGATAGAGGACAAAAGGGAAGCCTATTTGGATGAGCACTGAGGTTCAGAAAAGATTTCTAACGGCTTTGGAAAGAAGTCAGCATAGTCTATTCAACAGCAGCTATGGCTGACCTTGCTTGACACCCTGACTGTCTCGCTGAATCCAAGCGTGTGTGCATGCGTGTGTGTGTGTGTTTAAACTTCTGCAGAGCTGTGTAAAATCTCAAGATGCAGGGAATTTAACACAGCCTAGCTCTTATGGGATCTGTAGAAGTTGCGTCATGAGGCTTTTTGCCCTTCTTCTGGTGTTGATTTGGCCTTCTGGTGATGCAAAGTGTTCAGGCTTTTATTCGCTTATAAGCAACTTGTAGCTTTTGCCTAAAGATTGCCAAGTATTCAGCCTGATGAAGCACTTGACCTTTCTATGAAGTATATTTTTCAGGCACACCAAATTAAAAAGCATGTAAAGAATATTTTTCTCAAACAATCTAAATATTTCTAATTATGGTTACATTTTGAATCTTCTGCACTGTACTTAGTTAGCCGCCTTCACCAAGGTAGTGAGAGGCCCAGCTCTGGTTTCTTGGAGTAAGATCTAGTTTTGCGTATCATATAGCTCACATATTGCACATACACAAGCAAAAACGCAATGTAAAAGCCACTTATTTTCTTTTGTGGACTGCAAACAGCATCTGGATGTTTTTTTTTCTTTATTAAGAGAAAAATATTCTTCATATTTTAATTGTTGGCTTTTTTAAATTTATTTTATATCAGTATGTGCAATTTAATATCACTTTTGTAGCCTCATTCATTGATCCCATTTGAGCAGGTGTTTCACAGAGCTACAAGGAAAAGAAAAAGCAATGCTTTAATAGAGGAAGATATCACTGTAAAGCAACAAATGAGCTCAGGAGCAGGATCGGCACTGGAAAATAAAGTTGTATGTTCGCATAGCTCTGTAGCCTGGATCTTATAATGAATGGGTAGTCTTGTTTGGGACGGAAGGAATGGAGGGGGCTACAAAAGCAACCTTTCTGTAGAATAAGCCCTGCTGAATAAGCTGATATTTCAGCTGTGGAAAAACATCTTGACTATTCCTACTTAAGAGTACAGCTCACAGCAAAGACGCAAGTAGCAGAACTTTTGTGTTTCCATGGCTGTATGTCCTAAAACCTCTTCTTCCAGACCTTGTAGTCATAGTTCCCTTCCCTATATTTAGCACTTTCCCACTATCCTTTATCTCCTTTTCCAGCTGCATTTTTTTTCCAGAAGATACTATTCCCACCTTCTTTAAATATATTCATAATGCAGTCCTACACTGACAGCACAGAGCTCCACAATGTATGAGAATGGAAAATCTGGTGCAACATTAATTTAGTTTACTGTCAGTGGATATTGTGCTAATTGCTTTCCATATTCATTCGGTAAAACACCCATGTGGAATTTATCTCAAAGGTTTACAGCATATCTAGCTGGCTGTATTATGTCTGTAAAATGCCCAGCCCTTTGATATAGAATCAGGCTAGGCTTATTGAGCTCTGGTTATACATTTCTACTCCAGGGATCACATCATGCCTAAATCATTCAACTTTACTTCCCCTCTTAATGAATGGAGTCAGTAATCCAGGTTCAGTTGCAATGAATGAGGAATCCCACAATCCTTTTGAAAATAGTTAAAAAGAAACAGCAAAAACACCAATAGCAAAAAAACATCCCAAGCAAATGATCAACTCCCCAAACCCTACTTTGGAAAGTGAGTTCTGAAAAAACATTATAAAAAGGCTTAAATGCATTTGCATTGTACAGTTCTAACAGCTGCTATGCAAGGAATGACTACGTCCACGCATCCTTCTTGGGCAGTCTTGTTTAGGTACAACTCCGTCAGAAATGCCCCTCTCAGCCAGCTGCGTTCAGACACCCACTGTATTACCATCATCAACATGCAATTACACATTGCAATATAGACAGAACAGCTGCTGGACATGGGAATGGTACATGTTGCTGAACACCTTTATGTATTTTTTAATTTACCACAGCTAGTATAAAATAACATCTTTTCACTTTTGGTGGTTCCTGGCAAGTCCTGAATGCCTGAAACTCCACTTCTACTCCAATGTCATCATAATATGGGCAGTGCTCAAAGACAGTTGGGCAAATTTATGGATTTTGCTGTTTTGGACTGTTTTAACTATGACAATCATTGCTTCATCAATCTGCTGTTACCATGCTGATAGTAATGGGAGAATATCCAAAAAATCATGCTGCTCCTATGATGCAACAACGGTTGCTCCTTGAATTTTTAAGTAGAACTCTTGCCCAGCCATTCATCTATATTGAGTAATTCTACTAGATTAGCTTGCTTATTTGACATCTGAGTTAAAATAATGGTCCAAAATCAAATAATGAACTAATTTTCCAACTAGCATAATATGGTTTCATACCATTTCCTTCTTGTGTGATCTGATCTATGTCCAGTAAAGCCATCTTTCGCTACAGCACTGCCAGTGCCACTCTAGCTAATGGACAGATCTCAAATCCTGCTCTTTTCTCAGTGTTACTTTGCCCAGCAGAAACCAGATGTTGGCTCAAAAGTTTTGACACCTATGACTGGATCATTAACTTGGTCTTTGATGATTAGCAGCAAAAACCTGGCTTTATTTTCATGAATTCTGCCAGGAAAAGTAGAAGATACATGGGAAAAAAATCTGTACATGAAATGAACTACAAACATTACCTTTGACATTAAAGGCAGCATAAAACACCTTAAGACAATACACTTCTTCCATTAATACAGTTTATTGTAATAGTACAGATTTTAGGGGGTTGGTATTTGGTAAAAATTACAAGGAAAAGGACAGATTGTCCACTGTGACACTTGTCTGTTGCAACCTACTTTCAAACCCAGCTAATGACAACTTTAAAAATCAAGTGCCTACAACATATTTAGGTTAGGTCATTAGCTTCCATTCAGGGTAACGAGCATAATATCATTGCATAAGAGAAGGCCATCACAGTGAAAAGATTTGACAGAGCCCTTTTATTTATTTCACGCCACAGCAAAAAAAAGTCTCACTGAGTACTAGAAAATCTCTGCTGGAGTTATTTGAGATTGTTTTCCACCAATAGAGCTTCTAGGTAGTGAGAACGCACATTGTTCTCCCTTGTGCTGTACTCAGGCCTTGTTTGCAGGAAACACTCTCCCTTTGTCTCACTGGATTTTACCTGAGCAAAGTTACTTTCCCTTCAAGCTACACTCCCTCCTCAACCACAAAACAGAGCAGAAATACTGCTGAAAATGTCTGCAAGACGTTTTTGCAATACCACAAGGGAGAGTCTACACTCATACTCTGTGCTTTGAACACGATTCAATAGAGGTCTGAAATACTTAACATCTCTTTGACATGCACTACACTCAATCCCTTTTCAGCACAGCATCTAAGTGCAAGCCTAGCTTTAAATACCATTTTTAAATGCTATTTAACTGATTTTCTGAAATGAGGCTCTGGTGTCCAACAGCTGAAGTCATTCAGATGAGGCAGTGAGCTTATTCATTGGAGGTTGTGCTGTTGACCATGCAAGCAGCAGTACGGGTGTGTTTGATGGACTCTGTGTTTAACAGGACGCACTGCAGAATGAGAGCCCTTCCAGCTGGGAACTTTGGTGATCTCACTGGGCAAATGCCAAGAAGACTTCAGGCAGCTAGCAATGCCTCTAGTCTTACACTTGATTAGCAATTGTGTAACTTTTTGCAGAAGGAAGAGAGATGACAGTCCAATTTCCTTCAGTTTTATCAAGTTCCAGCAAAACTGCACAGTCAATTTCTACCTTGGTGAAGTAAGGTGAAGTTTGTATGCCATGAGACCTTATGCACAATTTTTGAAGAACTATCTTAGGTGACTGAAAGTGTAAATAGAATAAAAATGCACTGTTTAAAAAAAAACTCAAAAAGTTCACTTATGATCTGGTGGGGCCTAGTGCATGGCTTGCAACCCAGAATTACTGTGTACTACAGCTCTTGGTTATATGCCAAAATAGGTCTGGATGGAAGATGAAAAAATGTCACATTTCTGTCATAAACCTGAGAAGCCCTTCAGTCAGTTCCTCATTCAGAATGAGGTTCTGTCCTGCCAGGTACTGAGGAACCAAACAAGGTGCCCAAGAGACAGGCAGTCTTGCACAATCAAGATTTTAAGATATCTTTTGTTAATCACTGATGTATTTTGCCTCCCAGCTGAAGCAGCTACTAGCTGATGGTCAGTAGCTGGAGAAGGAGGAGAAGAATGAGAAGATGAATTTTTTGCAGGAACCAAATGCTCATTGTTCTTTACTAGTAACTACGTAACAACGTAACTATCAGGTTTTACTGGGTTTTCAAGTCAATGGGTATGTACAGAACATGCAACTATCAAAGAATAAAATTATCAGTGAAATACATAATTGCACATATAAATATGACACAAATAGCTACTGCAGTGGCTCAAACTTGCAATCTGTCTTCAGGCAATATTTCTTCAGAGACCAGTGAACCACGTCTGCTCCCTTTTCTGATATAAATCAGGATTAGCTCTACTAAATGCAATGAAACTTTTCCATAGTTCCTTTGGTAGAAATGAGGAGTGAAATTTGAGCACTCTGGAAAACTGCAGGGTCTGTCCCTGTTGGACTTTTCATTGAACCAGATAAAAAGCATGTGTCACTTCATCTAGAACAAGATCTATAAACTTCACAACAAATCAAAATACCCCCAAGYTGAGGTAAAAGACAGAATTTCCTGTGTTTCACTTTATGCTCATTGTCTCACTGGGCACCAGCTGAGAAGAGCCTGGCTGCATCTTCTTTGCTCTGTCCATCAGGCATTTATACACACTGAAGAAATCCTCTCAGGCCTTCTCTTCTCCAGGCGGAACAGTTCCAGCTTTCTCACCCTCTCCTCCTATGAGAGATGATCTAGTCTTTTAATCATCTTCATGGCCCTCTGCTGGACTTGCTCCAGCACATCCATGTCAATGGAGTTGTAGGGTGGTTTTTCCCCTCTCTACAAACATCTGATGGGGTGAGGTTGAACTATGGATCTGTGAAGGCACCTCTACCACCTTTGCACTCTACACTGATTGGCAGTGCATTCTGGCTGACAAACTGCAAAAGTCTAGAGAGGATTTTCATACATAAATGAGAATCCTTGGCAAGAGCTGCTTTTGCTTAATCGGAAAAATTGGGTTAAAGCCAAATAACAGCACATTGGACTTCCACAAGGAAATTCAGGTGCATAAGTCATGGAAGATGACGATAGGAAGACAGATGCTTGGAGCTCTTGACCCTTGGTCCCAGCCACTGCCACGGCTTCTGGTAACAGATACTGAACCAACTCCTCAAACTGATGACTCGGCCAAAAAGATGCAACACAGATTGGTATCCTGATACCGCTGTCTTCCTGTCTTCAAGAGGAATATACAGCATTAACCTGGTTTACAATGGTCATATTTCAGGAGATGTAGGCATAGTACACAGGGCTGCTGTATCCTGTGTTAACTTACTGAAGTGACTGACCCCTACTTCACCAGGCCCCACATTATGAGTGCTATCCCTTTCTATCTATGCAGCCACAGACCTTCTGGGGGCAGCAGCAGCAGATCAGTAGCTGAAGACCATCTACACCCTGAACAGTTAGGCATGCTCCATCACATGAAGGTGTTGTGGCTTCTAATGACATCTGATGTCTCTTACTCGAGGTCAATGTATGTGTACATTGCGTGCTGTTCAGTGCTATTACTGGATGGGACATTTCCCTGCTTAAATTCTTTGCCCACTAAGGGGTCAAAGGTGGGTTGACAGTGGTCGCTTGTCTGTGTACAGGGTGGTAGAGCTTCAGTACTATTCTGCAGGACATTTAATTAAAGGTGCTCTGTTGCATATGAAATAAATCCTCTATTTTTTGTCTTGATATAGAAAGGGAGGTGGTATGATCAGTGATCCTGCCTTTTCAAAAGAGCTCAGGTACATTAGTGAAAGCCCCAGGTACATTAGAGTGGTGCCAAGGCTCTGAACGTTAACCCTATGCAATCATATTTCAGTCCTTGAGTTGTGAGGAGAGTATTAGTCCTTAACCCAGGTATCATAACAAAACTAACTGTTTGATTTCATTAAAAAATTAACCGGTTTTACATTTCCTTTTTCATTTTATATCATTTAGGCTATCATTTAAGCTACAAATACCATATATACCAAGTAGATCTTGACTAATACCTCCTAGCTGAAAGACTAGAAAATGTTTGTTTCTATGCAACTAAACGCTGCCAATTAAAACAAAAGACACGAAGCAAAGCTTAGATGAAAACAAAGATTCAGCTTGGAAGATTAGGACTTTTTCACATCTCTCTTGAAACAGAGTAATGATACTATTTTTTATTTTCCTTTTCTGTGAAGAATAGAGGAAGACAAACACTTAGCTTAGTTCAGCTGGGATTATTACACTCTGAACTTCTAGGCATCGCAATACAACTTGGCCCTAGGAGTAGATGAAAATGACTGTGTGAAATCTCTCAGATATATGTCCATCATGAAAATATCCAATTCTTACAGATTTAAATAAATGCTAAGCACAAAAATGTGAAACAAGATTTGGAGACAGTTAAAGGTTTCCATTAAAGACTAGCTTTTAAATTTTTGTCTTGTACCTGTACTGTAACTTGTGCGATGTTCAATATTTTTTAAGTAATACATGAATGAATCTATTTATTTTTCAGATAAAAGTAGCTGAATTTGATGCCTTTGAAATCAGAGGAATATATTTCCCTTTGATTTCAGTATGTATGGGTCTTACACTTTACGAAATAGTATTCCTGCATAACCAAGGCTTATTTTTTTAGTCAGGTAGTTATGATTGCATATAATATTAGCCTAGATGTGATCAAGCAGTCCTGCACTATACCCTTGAGTAGAGACAATGTGAGCAAGATATTTCATTAATAGACTCGTTTAAATGTTTGTGTTGTTCCAACCAAACACTTACCAAATGCTTCAGTTAAATGTTACTAGTTTTATTTGGAATTTATATATTTCCTTCTCCATTTGGGGTAATTCCTCTGAAATTAATGACATTAAAGGTACGAGACTGGTGCTCAGACTGCGTATGAACTGGTGTTACCTTGTGGCACATTTGCCATGTTTGCACACTGCTGTACTGGTCAGCTGAGAGCTCTAATTCCTGTAGTCCTGCAGAGCCTACCATTACAAGATCTGACCCTTCTACTATTTCCAGATAAATAATTCATTCTAAAGGTGTTATTTTCCTATCAGCAATCTCATTGTATTTTGGTATGTTAGTAACATAATAGCCTATTAAACACAGTAAATTAGAAACAGGTTAGTAGTAGATGCTAATCTCTATTAGCCTTACCTATTTGAAGATGTATATTTGATCAGTCTTTTCCTTTCTGTAGTGAATATAGTTACTTAAAGGTTCTGCTTATTGTACCTTTCTACAAGGTGCATCTTATTTTAATTTCTTTCTATAGCTATTGATCAGAAAGCCATCAAATTTCTCCACTCTGGTGAGATAGTTAAGGAGTTACCGGCAGATAGACAAAAGTGACTATAAAAACATTTGCCTATTAAGGGACCTTGACATTTTTCTACGGAACTTCTGTTTGGATGTGTTGAAAATCTATGATTTATATTTAGTGCTGTAATTTTAACTCTCATTACACTGCACTTGTATTTCAGCTTTTCTTTTCAAAGGAAAGACAATGAAGTAAAGATTTTATTTTGGAACTGCGCTGGATGCTGGCTACTCAGCAATGCAGAGCTCCTTCTTAGCAGAACTCCCCAGTGCTACACCTTTATTAAACACTGAGTCCCTTTTCAAATAGTTGCAGTGACAGCTCTTTGGAAAAAATGATTATTTGGTAGGACTCATTTTTTGGAAGAGCAGGACTGTGATCTTTCCGGCAGCAAGTCCATACCTTTCTGTTTGAACAGGAGTTATCAACCATTGCAAAATAAGTGATACTGTCAGTACTGAGTACAATGGGGTCTCACTGGGAGTTCTTGTGCCAGGATAGAGGTCAGTGGTTCAAGCAGACGTTTATAGCTAAATAAATATCTCATATGACATTTTAATTATAGAAGTAACAGTTTTGGACAAGGGTGTTTGGCAACTTCATTTTTAACGTCAGTTTCTTCAAGCTGATCTCAGTTCGGGATTTTGAACATTGCACGGCAGCATTCATAACAGGTGTACCATACTGCTGGCTGCTGAACTTCTGACTCAAAATTTGTGAAGGTGAAATAAAGACCGTGAGACATGTAAAATATATGAAACATGGACAATTTTCTGGGAGAAATTATTGTTCTATTTATTTCCATATGAATCAATGTATGCACTTAATTAAACTGATTTTTAACTGAAAAATATTTTGAAGTAGATTAATTTCTGAATGCTGTTTCAGGACTGAATTTCAGGTCTGAGTCATTAATAATATTACATACTGCTGATTAAATAGAAATAAACATCTGGCCCATAAATTGCAAATGAAATGTAACAACTGTTTAATTACTATCAATTTTGAAGTTGTAAGAAATATTTTTTCTGATTTAACTTTGGCCTTCCTTTGGGCTAATGGTGCCATTCAAACAAAGTCAATATTTGGTACTGATTTCGATGAAAAGAACTTCAGAGCAGAGAGAGAAAAAAGAATGCTGCTGCAAAGAGAAGGGCAGGCTCCCGCAGCGAGCAAAGCTGACAAAAAGACAAACACTTTTACTCATCACAGATTTCTTACTAAAACATCCTGCCTGATAACTGCAATTCCGAGCTGGGGCACACAACCAACCATGCCTTGCTTGAATCAAATTTAATAACGAGGGCTTGGGAGAAAGCTAACTACCCTGTTTAATTGAAAGTTTTACCGACTTTAACAAAATCTCCATACAGACTTGTTATCACTGCACTTTGCCAGAAGTTTGTTTTCCGCCTCTGAACTCCTTCCACAGGTTGCACAAGCTGAAGTTTCAACAAAGCCCAACAGAGGCTCCAAAGCCAAAACAGAGTTTAGTTCCCACAGTTTGCTAAAATCATGGGACAAGCTGTCTCCAGGGATGCAAGTTTCTCATACAGTCATGAGTCTATGTGAATCCTTGTATTGGGCTGCTTCTTGAAATTTTGTTTCAGAAGCCGAACTCATGTATTGGCAGCTCACCAAAATTTGCTGTTAGACATGGAAATAACCTTTTTTTATTCTGAAGAGACAGGATGAAAAACCCTGTGGATTGTGACAGTGTAATATCAAAAAGAACAGTTACAATTTCTAATGTCAGCACAGAAGATAAGCTGTTTCTTTTTGCTTTCCTGAGTACAAATTAAGGACTTTTTTTCACTTTACTATCTATGACTTGAACAGGACGTTGCACCTTACTTTAAGACAAGTTAGTAAAAAATAATGGAAAAGCTTCCCAACAAGCCTTGAGATTGAAGAAAAATTCTAAAATGGGAATGAGGTAGTACTGTGAAAATTAACTCAATCCTCTACTAATATAGTTCCATCAGATAATAACATTAAACACACTCTATCAGTACTGGTAGTAAAAGTAAATTCATCTAAGTTTATGTAACTGCTTTCTAAATTCGTGTGTACAGATTGTCTGCTTTCAGGCAGTTTTTTAATGAAACTATGCAAAATTCTTACTTTCCCTTGAAAATAAAAGAAAAGGAGTATTTTCATATTTAAAGTAATCCTAACAACAATTGCACTTTTAAAAAACAGCCTGGCAAAGATGGTCAGACAGAGATATATATCTTGCTTATGTACAGCAGCCTGCCTGGAGATCTGGTCACTAAAATCATTTGAGGAATTAGATTGTTGGAATTAGCAGCATTATAACACTATTTAAGGACTTCCAGAAAGAAACATTTGCTTTGGGATGCATGAAAATATGTCAGGCAGCTTGTGTAATTATTACCAAAAATGCATTCTTGCAGAAAATAGGTGGGACTCAAGTACACGATATGTTCTTTGAAGTTATGAATGCCGACAGGAGAATGCCTTCTCCACCTATGGTGACAGATATTTCACAACAAAGAATGTACCATTCTCTCTTTCCCCACATACCAAGCCACACATACTTTTTTTTACAAGTTGTTAAAATAGGCTACCCCAGTAGTATGCCATACTGGTATCACAAACAGGTACACCCAAGGTGGGTAAACAGTAAGAACAGCAGTCGTAACGGGATGTGAACTTCCTTTTCCATTTCATGTTACTCTATACTGTTTTCCCACCTTTCTTCTTGTCTGTAAGTGTCATATAAAACCTGTATATCCTACCATCCTTGATGCAGTTAGAGACACAAAAGGTATGAAAAGGCAAATAGAGTCTAGCTGGGTGTACTGTTTTCTGTACTCAGGACAGAGCTATGTGGGACAACTTCATGCCTCTTCAAGCGCAGCAAAYGTCCTTGACTAGCACTGCCATAGAATTACCAGTCAAACGTTTAATTCACATTTGGTTTATGTCAGAATGAGGGGAAACAGTTCAGGTCTACAGTGTCTCTAACATCTAGGGATTTAGAAATTAATATCAAGACAAGTGTAATCCCTTTCTTAAGTGTGCAGGGAACTGAAGCAAGGTAAAACTTTGAAAGCTAAAGACCTGAACTGCAGCTTTCTGTACTTGTGGAGAGGTATTAATACATTTTTCGTATAAAAATAAAAACAGTATCTCCTTCATTACTTGGAGGCATAAGGCAAGAAGAGAGGAATTTGCAGGGTTGGGACTGAGGATGCAAATCATGTGTTACCTTCATATTCCAACAGCCTTAAAGTTTTCACAATTCTCTCTACACAAGGAAAGCAATAGGCTGTTTCAGGATAGGAGTGATATTGGGGCACAGTGCTAGCTAGAGGTTTTGACTGAGGAAGGAACAATGATGGGAAAGGTGGTATTTTTCCAATCCATTTTTTTGTACATTTACAAAGACACCTGTTCAGAATGGGAAAAATAAAGGACAGAATACAAAGAGTTGTGAATTTTAACAACAAACCTAAACCTAAGACCAAAGTATGTTGAAATCATCATTAAATAATCAGTTTTTACTTAACTAAACATCTGTTACAAACAGCATTGCTACGTTTTATGCAATGTAAGAAATTCTTGTAAAATCTGGTTCTTATCCATCCTTGGAAAAATATTCCAGCATACTCTTTAGAAGTCATTTATTTCACTAACAAATATACTAAGAAGACAGCTGAGAGAAAAAAGTCAAATCGTCAAATAAGCATAAACCAAGTGAGAGACACAGAAGGCTCGCTTTATTTTCTCCAAGTGGAACAAAATCAAATTTTTTAACAGTCAAATGTAGTGATTTTTTGTAGTGCAGCTGACATGCAAATTTTTATTTAGCTAATTTAGCCAAATTAACTACAGCAGTTTAAATTCCATAGAAAAACAATCYTTATTCTACCCCTTGAAAGTATACCCAGGAGGAAACTGCAAACAATAGTTCTTGAAGAGCCAGAATTAATGAAGTTTTCTTTCTTAAGAACTTCATGTCCTAATACTGATCTCAAAGTGTGAACACAGATATTTTGGACACAGAGACATTTATTACGCCCTATGCACATAGTCTGTCATCTAACAAAGAACTTACCCTGGCAGTTTTCTTCTCAGTCAACAGACTCAGAGGACACCCATACCGGGTTTCGATCATCTACCTGTCCACCTATTTGTGAGGAAATCTACTGACCCTTGAGACATGTCCAGTTTGGGAGAAACTGACAAACGGATTCAAAAGTTATCACCCGAGGACGGGGAGGTCCATACATGTACACCCAGGCAGTACCATCAGAGGAGCCTTAGTTCCCAAGAAATAAAATATTGCTTTCTCTATTAATTCTTCTCATTTTGTATACAGATTCCTTTTTACTTGTTAGATCAATTTTTTCAATTGACATAAAAATACAGTCAAAAGTGGTTACACTTCTATTTGCAAGCTGTTAGATGTTCACAATGGTACACATACAGCTATCCATGCTTTTAGATAGCACTTTGTATGTAATGTGGAACCAACAAAGGTATTGAGGTACATTCACAAATATGCTTGCAAGTGACAGGGACACTATTAGTTCGCTAATTAAAACTTCTTCCTGTTGTGCTACTCAGACGATGTGGATGGGTTTTAGTTAGGTGACTGGTGAATCTGGTCTTATTTGATTTAATCTTCTCACACTATGCAAAACCTTATTTTTTTTTGGTGAGGCTGGAAAAGGTACAGGGAAAGGCTGTGAAAAGAGACTGGTTTGGGGCTAATCTGAGAGGAAAGGACCCAGTTTACGTTCTGCATACAGAAGTTGTGGTACAAGTTGCAGGGCAAGGCTTAGCAAGACTCCTGCTATTTTCGGCACAATATGAACAAAACCAGCAGAATTTTTTATATATGTCTCTGGTCCACATTTAACTGTTTTCCTTGAGGACGGCAACCATTGCTTCCTCTGAAATGTCTACTGCTGGTAAAAGCTGCAGACAAGCCACCAGACTAGTGGAAACATGGATCTGAGCTAGTGCAGCAAATCCTGAATTACTAATCTTGACTACAAATTGTTTTGTCTCCTATGGGTGGACTACATGAGAATGACTCGGTTTCTAATGTGCAGTCATTTCTACTGCTGGCAAGAGAAATAACAGTCCAGATCATCTACCTGGCTTTACACACAGAGGAGAATGGGATGCACATCATGAGGGGCCTCAAGAACAAGATGATAATCCAGTTCTTTTGGGGACCAACTGACTAAATTCTCCTTTTCCTCATCTAGAAAATTTGCCTTCTGATCTGGTTTCTTCCTGCATCATGAGATGGAGAAGACTAGGGCCAGCATCTCAGGACTGTGCGTCTGTGTATATATTAGTTCATGCCTACATGGAAGCAGCTGATCAGTGCTTCTTCCCACACCAAGTAGTCCCAGAAAAGAGCTGAATAAGGAAAGTAAAGGTGCACTGCCCCTGCCATGGAAGTGAATGCAAACAGTGGGGCCACCCTGGGCTGCCCACCACGTGGAGTGGCACCTCTGCAGCTGCGGTGGGATGGAGAGCCTCTCACACACAGGGCACCCAGAGCAAGAGAGGATTTCGCTCTGGCAGCAGATCAAAGAGAGCTGAAGAGAGTTCCTCAAAGCATTCATTTCTTATTAAGTTGTTAAACAAATTTACGCTCTTTCTCGCTAACATTTCTTTCTAATTCATCTGTCAGAGCCCTCAAGATCAGTTTGTTTATACATGTAGTTATACAGTTATAAATTGGATAACTATATTTTCTGTACATCCAGGCTAAGGTGAATCACCAGCACAGAAATCTTGCTTCAGTGGGTTTTTGAAATACACTGATGTGCTTTATTCAATTTCCTGCCAGTATATCTGTCCAACCAAATTGCACTGTTCAGAAGCTATCACAGTTCAATGCCAAAGCCTTTTTAAACAAATCCATGCTACAACCTTTAATAAAGTACCAGTCCTGCAGTCCCACACAGAATCTTTGCCTTGGAGACACAGGATATGAACAATTTGAAATATAATGGGACAGATCCTCATCCTTTATCGTAGGTAAGTGGGAGTCAATCCCATACATGGCAGTACTACCACTGCACGCAGAGATCCACTTTTTAATCTCAAGAGGAAAACAGCTAGTCTAATGCACACAATCTATAGAGTGCTTGGTCTCTTAATTAAACCCTAACTATACCTAAGAATATGCATGTCCAGATTGATGAAAGTATGATGAGCACTCATCAAAAATCTTCCTTGGGGTTTAATTACAAATTCTGAAATGAATCTCTACATGGAGACTGCTGTTTCACAGCCTGATTTCTGCACTTCCCTGAAATGTTAAGCATGTTGTAATCCATTCATTGTACACTGGAGGATTTTCCCAGCCAAGAAAAGGAAATGGCTTAAATAGTTTTTTTTTCCAGAATAAAAATGTAAACTGTGCTAGTTCATCATCTTGGTTAATGTATCATAGCTACGGTACACATCCTATCCTAAATCCTTTCCATGCCAAATGCCTGGGAATTCACCTACTCATAAAATAATGATGACTTTACATTACCCATCACTTATTGCTATGTTGCACAGGAGACAGAGATGTAATTGGCACAGAATTCAGTGTATTGGTTTCATAGCAAGCAAAATTTTGGCAAATGGAATAGCCTAGCAATGTACAACAGCAATGAAATGCAAATTAGTGTCAAAAGTTGGCTATCACAGCAGGCTCCATTATCTCAGCAGTAGGAAAACCTCTGTGGCAGCAATTGTTTTTGGCAGAAATATCAAGCTCTAATACTACTAAGATTTTATATCCCTTGCTCTTCTAAGTGTATTTTCATTTACTTTAATTTTTAATGCTACCTCTGAAATCCTACACCTCTACCTTTTGTAATGCTGGTATCACTGGTACATCATTGTTCGGACACAAGCAGAAAAGATACATCCAAAACCTTTCCTTCTTAAAGGAGCTGAACATGGAAGTTGGAGAATTAGCTTCAGCATTTCAGTGGACCAGCAGCAGTGTCCTGACCAAGATAGAGGAAAAAAAATACTCGCATGCAGACCCATATAAGCAGACAAAAAGCAGTGTACAAATCCTGATGATTCACAGAGGTGGGACAGGATAGAGATGAAAAATCACAATCACTGTCCACTTCTAAAAGGTACAAACAGGCCAACCCAATACTGGTGAGGGTTTCCAAGCTAAGAAGCACCCAGGAGAAGGGAGGAGGATTCAACAGCTTCCATCCTTTGTCCTCCAAGCAACTGCAAGAAAGCCTGGACAGACCACCTGGGTACAACGTGGTGTCTGCGTGCTGAATGCTGACTCGAGCACACAACATCTTGCGCCTTGTGAGTATGTGGTACAGGAGTGTGACTGAGTAAAACTGATTTTGTTTGAAAATAAAACACCTTTCCCTCACTTGAGGTCTCACATTGGGCTTTGCTATGCTACAGTGCTGCATCATTACTTCCTACAATCATGAGAATCAATCTCTCTCAGTTGATTCCATTAATATTTCATAACTCATTCAAACAGTGAAAGCTTCAGCAATGAAGCTATGACTGCCTAAGACCTATGTGTTTAGCACATGCTCAGTAAAGTGTAGGTGCAATTTCCATTCTACCCTGTATGACTCAGATTATACCCTTACAATCTCATGCATCCCAGTCTTAGCAAAGACAGGCAGTCTTTCTACCCTTTTCTGATTGTTTGCAGATGGTCCATCCTGAACCTGATAAACTTTTCTGTATAAGAAAATTATTGAAATTTGTATGTTCCTGCAGGTTTTTTATTTCAACATATTGGCATTGTCCACCAAAATAATGAGGCAGAAAAAACATTTTGATACAAACAACCCAAGCAACATTAGAAATAACAGAATGGCTCATTATCAGTTATGTGTGATTCAGACTAGAAATACGTTTACATTCTTCTCATGTATACACTGTTATTTAGGATACACAAAATAAATTATAGCAATTTACTATAACGCAGTTTTATGACATTAAATCCCTCAAATGAGCTACCTGTAGATCACATGTGAAAGAAATGATTGCATTGCATCACCAGACTCTATTGTCAAAGGGTCCAGCAATAATTTGTTTGTTAGTTACAGTAAAAATGCCCATTTTTTAAAAAGACTCTACACCACAGAAGCTGGATTTTTATCACAGATTTCCAATATGCTTTCAAGCTATTTTGAATTGAGCTTTTATTCATTCGTTTCACCGGGCCTATTATGTTCCTAGTGGAAACAATTTCCATTACAACTACATTTTTAGGAGTGTTGCAGGAAGGAAGCTCTAATAAACAAACAGCAGTCCAAATTTCTCAGTATTAATTCACAAGGTCTATTATTTCAATATTTTACAGATAGATAATTCAAATAAATACAAAGAAATGCATGACTTGGCAATGTTCTTATTTATTCTTTGCCATTTAACGGTGATGAAGTCATTGCATTGCAATTATATATTGTATGCTTTGTGACAGATTTTACCCTTCTGTTTTACAGATTTGTCTATTTTCAGCTACAATGCGTTAGTGGACACAGTGGGATATGCAACATTGAAAACTAGGGCACAGTGGCAATGATGGCATTAAGTTTCTCAGGAAGGCCAAAATGTGCAAAGGGGTGAAAATGACAGGACCAAAGACAAATTCAAAGGCATCTCTGCATTCCTTTGGGATAAATACAGTTGGATACTGCATTGGTTCAGGGAACAATTTGCACATCTCCATGTACAAGGAACTTCTGGGGCCATTTGGCTGGATTTGGTGTCTCTCCAGTCATTCCTAGGGTGGAAATGGCAGCTGAAGGAGTTCCAGCAGGGGCCCCAAGGCACTAGCTTTCCTTCCCACAGCATGCAGAAGCTGCTACATTGACATGAGGCCAAGGTGTGTACCATAACTCCAGCAAGAAAGCTTAGCCCCACCTGTCTAGGCATGGTTCACATTTTAGTTCATTGATCTCATTAAACACTACGGAAAATGCCGCAAAACTTACTACATTAATTTTTCAGGTGTGGAAGCTGAGGTCCAACAAAAGAGCAACATTATGTACTCAACTGGCATCGAGTCCAAGACAGAACTGCTGGCAAGACTGACTCCAGAACTGGTGTTTGGTTCTCATACACTTACGTCCTTCTCATGACACTCTTTATTGGGGCAGCTATAGTTTGGAAAGGTTTGCTAGCGATTTTTTGAGGGAACAGTTTATTACAGAGAGCTCCACTTCTGGAAATATGGGTTTGGATGTGATTTTGTTTCTGGAATATGGCGCTTGAATACTAGAAACATGGCGGTGTGTGGATTTTCAAGGACAGAAAAGCAAAGTTTGACAGACAGCATTCTCTTAAAAAAAAAAAATTAAAAATTGTCCTTTCTTATGAAACTTTCCTGCTGTTGTTCCTTTCTTGAACAAGTGGTGCCTTGTCAGAATGGATCCTTTGAAAAGCATAACAATATTGCTGAACTTAATCAGACCGGCTGAAAACACCTGAACAAATAAATTGGCATTGCCTCCTGTTGATTTCCAACTTCACCTCAGTCAGTCAACTGAGATCTCACGTGATGAAATATAAAAAATAAGCAAGCTATTTCTGTTTATATTTCATTACATTTGGAAACCAAAACATCAAAGAAAAAAATTCTGAGGCATAAATCATTTTTTAATACCGCTATTTTTACTTGAGATTCAAGTGGTCCCTCTCTGTGTTCCACAATAAACAGTGGCCAACAAACTCATGCTTCAGTCAGCCTTGCATGAGTAGGCAGCCTTTTCTGGATGCTCTGTTTTTGTGAAAATAGTGGTTTCAAGCTCTACTTGCTGCAGAACAACATGTCACAGTGGCTGGGCAAATAGTTGTACGTAAAGATATTGGCAGCCTTCAGGTTTGCTTTCATCTCATGGTTGACAGGTGCAAGTGCATGGTGTTGAGTATAGCACATTGTTTCAAGTACACTTGTGAGACGTCTGTGTGACTATCTGAATGGTTTGTGAACAGCTCTTTTCACTCTGTCAGATCAGATCAAGAGCAGAGGCAAAGCTTGTGCTGCTAACTTGTGGAAAACCAACACCATAATAAAACTGTAGTATCTAGGTGTTGTTTCTCACATATTTGTATTATTTTGTGGCACACTGCTTATCTCTATAGTTATGTACCTATAAAATATGTCACAGATAGGACTCTATAGATACATAAATATACAGATAAGCAGTGTGCCACAAACTACCACAAATGCATGGCAAACCTCATATTCCAGGTTTATATATTTATAACAGATGCTTGTCCTCACTGTCGAACACATATGAACAGAGGTTTGGGTTGCTCTAACTTCAGTACGATTGCAAGGATGCCATCTTTACCCAGATATTACTCATAATCCCAGTGGGAGAGTTGCCTGCTATCCGAAGGCATCTGTGTATGAACATGCTGCAGTCAGTGCAAGGCTTGAAAGAGCGGGGTTTTGCAAGACAGAGCTGGTGTGAGCCCCTGCTAGCAGGGGAGCATTTAAGACCGTGCCTCTGGAGCTATCAACAGTGTTAGTTCCTCTCTTACCACAGAGCTAGGCTCCAATACTTGGCATTTCACCCTAATACATATAACTCATCTCGGTATTCTTCACTGAAATCTGGTTCTGCGTTGCCAGTTCTCCCCACAGATGCACGGAGAGCCATGCATGAGACAGGACGACACAACGTCCTTTAGGGGATCAGCTGTAAATCTCTCAAGTGATGTCTCAGGAAAGACTGCCCAAAACCTGGCTTACAGTTGATGCCTCTCTTGCCCATTTGATTTGTGTCATCTGGTGAATATTTGTGGGATATTTGCTCTATATAGATTATTGACTTAATTTCAGAGAATTATCTAATTCTTTCAATCAGAACCTGTCTTTCTCCTTTGCTGAGACTGGGACGGTGAGGGTTATGACAAGAGAGGAGAGACAATTATTTGATCATAGAGATAGGAAATGTTTCTTGAATATCCAGATAGAAGATAACTTTATCAGAACTTCTACCCAGTTACTTCAAGCCTTGACTTAAAGTCAGCGGTGCATAGTATACATGGATATTAGAACTATGCACCCACCCTTATCTCTAGGGAGCAGTGCTTTTCTTTTATCCTGCTAGAATTTAATTAGGTGAAACATTAGGTTAGAATCCTCTAGCATATAAACTCAGCAATACAGTTTCATCTGTAATTGGCTCCATCTCAGGAGAATTACAAGAGCCCAAAGAGATAAAGCAATTCTTTTCTTGCTTGCTAATAAGTGTGCATAAAGCTGAACTACCACACCAAGAATTAGTAAGCCACTTCTAACCTTCTTTCATCTTTCTTAGTATTTATTTTTCTTTTCAAGTCCAACCTCTGCCCTTCAGAAATTTATTTTATGTCAAGAAGTTGTGAAGAGTGAAAGGCAAACGCCGCTAAGTGACAGCTGTACTCCAGAGAACAGTAACATCCATTCTGGATGCTGCATTTCATGAATCAGTCAAGTGTTCTCCTAGGAGCCACTGGGTCAGTTTACCTTTGGGTATATTTATTTTGAAGTAAACAAGAGAACATGTTATGATACTAAACAGCAGCACTTCCTGGTTGAACAGACTGTAATAGAAAACTCTTGTACTTTAGATGCACTTGCACATGGGACGGAGCTGTGCTATGCAGCCTGCAGTCTCCGCTCGGGATGCTGCAAGGCCAGGCTGCCTTGAACTTACATCAGCAGAGTGCTTGGCTTAGACCAAGAACACCTGGCATCAGGTCTTTGTTCCGTCACCAGGAAAAATGAGAAATCAGAAATAAAAGTCAGTTCATTTTAATTATGGTTTGACTGAACAATAATAAGTCCCAAGAAATATACTTACAAAAATACTGCATAATGAATTTCTTGTTGATAATGCCAATGACTTTCACTTATTAACACTATCTCCATCCTGAGTCCTTGAAATCACAGACTAACCTGTGCCTGAACTGAGAGCCTGGAAACTAAAACCTCCAGTCGTATCAGTTCTGTAGGAATATGCTCAGCTTCTCCTTTTAAGAGAACAAATGCTATAATGAAGTCCTATTCTAGCTTTCACATTCTGATTATTTGCAAGTAGTTATTCGTAATGCCACTTTGTATTCTGACAGAAAAGATTGTATGACAAGGGCCAGATCCTAATGTCTTTACTCAGTACTGAAGCAAATCTCAGCAGGAGTTCAGTGAAATCTGTAAAGGCTGAATAGAATTTAGCCAAGGGCATTTTTAGGCCTCAAATCTGCAAGTACTTTTCTATCTATTTAATATTATGAACATGAATAGTCGTGGAGATTGCAAAAGTTAGTTGCAGTGGTTTTTTGGTTGTGTTTTTTTTTTACTTTTTCCCTTGCTTATAAATTTAATATGCCTATTTTAACTGAAAAAGCCTTGAGCTGCTGAGAGGAGAGAAAAACAGAATGCTGCTGAGTATGATTATGAGAATTCAGAACAAGCCAGAAGCAGCACATAGGGTTTTTTTGATGATTTTTCTAACACAATTCGTGGACTATGTTCCCTTTTTACAGAAAATATTCAGAAAGGTGACTTTTTCTTGGTTACAGAAGAACTAAAGTACTTTCAGAAGTCTAATGTTCTGCATAGTAGAAAAAAATATTCTGCATATTATTCCTAAAGTACAGGTCAGATCCTACACATATTTTTAAAAGTTCAACTGAGTGGTTAAGTATGGCCTATATTCAGAAATTAATTTTATTCTTACTAACGTTAAACTATTTGAACTGTGTTTTCTTACTCATCTCAATGATTCCTCATGTAGTTCCCAGACAAAAATCAATTTAGCAGAACTAATTTATATTTTTGTGAAAGAGACAATACTAGTGACTGCAGGGATAGTGAAGTAGAATAGTCCTGCAGTATCACAACTTGGACTTTCATTTTTTTTCCTTTGTGAAAGAACTGGTTGGCTTTAATTTGACCAAAATACTTGGCAAATGGTCTTTCTTTTTCATTTACTACATTTAGTGTATTTCGTAATACAAGTATCAACTATTTCTGAACTATGGTTAATAATACTGTTTAGTTTAAATCTTTGTCACTGTGATATGGTCATTATTAATTACTATTGGTGAACTTCATTTAAAAGAAGCATGTTTTCATTTATTTTTTCACAATATTTTCAATACAGAATTATTTTCATCCTCGACATATCATCAGCAAAATTTTCTGTTGGTGCAAACTCCTGCAGTTTCCCTCTAATCCGTGCCATCTGAGAACTTGAAACCACAAGTTAATTCAAATTATCTTTTAACCGAATTACTTCTTTTATAAGAACAGATACACAACGTAGATTGCCACACCATCGTACTGATTACTGACTTCCTAGCTTTTTTATAAGTAGATTTATAACTATAATGAAATACTATAACGGTTTACCTGATATCAATACTAATGCTACTTTGCTAATTAAATATGGCATTTGTAATATAGTACTCTGATTAAATCATTAGTGATAAGGGACCCTCTCCAATTGGTTGGAAGCACCAAAGAAAATTAATTAAAAAATTAGTAAATTGAATTTCATTGAACAAAGCCATTCAAATATGCAGCTAATCTCCTGCTAGCTTTTTGGAGCCAATTTCAATAATCAAATCCATAAGCAAAATCTAAAAACGGAAAACATGAGAAATAAGGGGTCCCAAAGAAGTACAAGGTTTTGCACATTGATGTGCAGAATATTCCTAAGAATACCAATGTAGTATTTTTGTGTTATTTTGGAGGGAATAATTAGTCTGTTGTTGGACTAATCATGTGAGGCTGATGAGTACTAGCAATCCCATGAAATGTAAAAAAGAAAGAAAAAGCCTAAGCATTTCCAGAAAAACTGATGCTATATTTTTGTGCATAAACCACATGATCACACATACATCAACTGCGTGTTGCACACACCCTTGGCTACTAATCATCTAACTAGGAAAATACTGGACTTGTGCATGACGTGTCCATGTGTATACCCACCTTTGAAGACCGGAGGAGTTGTTTAATTCCTAGAGGTACAGCCCAGAGGCATAAAACCAGCTAGTGAAATATTTGTATCCCATTATGTGGGAAGGTCATTTTGTACGAACTCTTCTCCAGGCAAACAGCTCTTTGCCTCACTCTTTGCTAGCCTATGCCCAGCAGGACTGCCTGCATCCCTCATCCTTGCCCCTGGGCGTTCCCAGGGGCTGTGGGGTGGTTCCTCCCTGAGGAAGGGCTGGGTAGCGGGACTTGCCCATCAGGATAAGGTAGTCAGTGAAGGGAAGGAGGCATTCAAATATTTAGCTGCCTCTAAGGCTCGCTTTGCTTCCCCAGTGCTCTTATTTTACACTCAGAGGGATGCACAATAAGAATATGAACTAGTAATCCCTACAGAACCTCTGAATATTTGAAAATAAAGCAAAATGAAACAGAATCTGTCTTATCCCCAAAGACAGACTCCACACTCCAGCATCACTTTCTGATTTCACCAGCCCAATGTAGTCATAGAGCTGAAAAATAATCAAAGCGCATGAATTAAATTAATTGCTTTATTTCTGGAAATAGCTTATCATTCTATTAAATTGCCAATTTGTTATCTGTCCAAATGATAAAGACATTTAGCTCATGACTGCTTCTGCTTCAGGGAGGAAAGCAATGGGAGCAGGAGCAGGATATGAGTACTACCAGGCTATTCATTTTCACTACTGTAATGACATGGGGTCTCAAAATTAGGACCCCAGCCCCACCATGATAACTATGATGCAAACTGGTACAGCACCTTGTTCGAGAGAGTGCCAAATAACACACAGGACTCAGGTTATACAGTAAGACAGAAGTGGAAAAAATTAAGGAAGAAAAGAATGTGATAAAACCACCACAGCTCACAGCACACCAGATGGTCGCAACCACACAAGTTATTTAACAGAATACTCAGTTCTGGTTGTTTGCATTGTTTAGTATTATACACAGTGGACTCATTTCACAGCTGCTTGAAACAAACAGTGTTATCCACAGTGCTTTTGTATTTACTATGCTGCCTCAGGAGGCCTGAAGGATGTAGAGGCTATATGGAATTAAATGTTTAGTTAAAACTTCTAGCTGTCTGGATGTGTATTGAGTTTCTTCAAGCTACAAAATTGCCAAAAAGTTGCTTAGAGTATTTTGCTGAACTTCCCCTAATTTGTAATTGAAAGGTACACAGAAAAGGTACACAGTAACTTTCACTTTGAGAAAGAAATCATAGCCCTCACAAAGGATTTCATACCAAGGCACACTATCAAAAGAAGGTTAGTTAGCTGATATACCTCCATTGCATCCAACACAGAAAGAGTACCTCTCCCCAAAACCTCAAAGACAGAATGGTTTACAGACAGAGAAAGCCCTCCCTGACGGGCTTTGTGGGGCACAAAGCCTGTGTGAAGACAGTTGAAGGGACTTGCTGACCTCTGGAAGACCAGCACCTGAGTGTGTGTGTGTGTGTGTGTGTGTGTGTGTGTACTGTCCTGCCAGACAGAGTCTTCTCATGCTTGTGAATTCAGGTTACCTCATGAGAAATTAGAATTCATGTCTTGTCCCAAAATTACAGCCAACGCAAGGTCTGAGTCACCTGTTCCAGGGAACAATCTCAGAAGAAGTAATCACTAACAGCATTACAAACATTTCCTTGTGCCAGACCTGCAATCTTTTTCTTTGAGGTTGGTTTCCAAAAAAGTCCAGGATAATATCACTTAGCCTGCTCCCTAGAAGAGCGTTGGAGCAGATAGGGGAATGAGGCAAAAGAACTAAAATGAGGTTTGCTTAGCACATTATTCTCCTTTTGACACTTTCGGGAACTTAGTGAGAACCTGTGGAGAGGGATAATATTAGCAAAATATGGCAATAAGCTGTGTTTTCAACAGCTATTGATCTGTGCCTCCAGGTTCAGCATTAAGGTTTCTATTTTGAAAACATCCTGCTTTTTAAGGCCTTTTTCCCAGCACCTAAACACCCCTGAAAAAAGGAAGAGAAAGTGTCTCAGCAGCAGGTTAAGATGAGGTTTCAAGGGAAAAGGGACGGATGAGAGCCCTCACAATAGGTACAAATAGGTGAAGTAGGAGCAATGTATCTGGCTGCTCATGCTTAAAATGCTTAAATCCTTTTTCCAGAACCAGTAAGTTTTCCTTCTAACTTAGCCCACTGAAGTCAATGGTATTTTACATTGATTTGTCTCAGTTCGCACTTGTAATCTCTAGCACAGCAGGGGAGTAAGTCTTCATTTTCACAGGTCAGATCAACCCCTCAGCTACAAGACTATCTTTCACTATCCACTGATATAACCTCCATCCTCTCCCTAAGCCCATCACAGACGGAATTCAGTCCTAGTGCAACAGGCACATTTAAAGAACTGAATCACTGGAATATATTGCAGCTCGGTATATTTAGATCAATACCTTGTAAATCTGGTACCCTGTTATTTTTTAATGTTCTAAAAGTACATTGCTCTACCACTTAGTATGTAATTTTAGTACTAAATATGACAGCAATAATTCTAGGAATGAGAGAGGTATTTACTATAAACAAATCCGAGAATAATAAGACATAGCACCCTCTGGAATCCCTTTTTCCATCAGTTATGCACACATTACTGACATAGTATAATCAGAAGCTATGAAGTGTGCACCATTTAAAGAGCTGGAAGCGGCAGAAGTTAACACCTCTGGCAAGTCAGAGACCTAGAGCAGAATGCAACTACTCAAAGCAGATGTACCCATGCACATCTCCAGCTACAGGGAGAGCCCAGGGTCTCCCCAAGCCCGGGGCTGGAGGAATGGTGGCCTCAACAGTGGGAGATAAGTCCTACTTGAGCTGCTGAGCTGCCACAGAAAGGAGCTGAGGCAGGTGAGCAGACTGCGTGGCATCAGCGAGGCTGCACCAGAGACCGACAGGTTCTGCAGGGACCAGAGCCCCAGCCCTACATTGCACAGGAGGAGGTATGGCCAGAGGCTGACAACAAGGACGTCTAGCACGACTGGAGCTGAAAGTCTGTGAATTCTGGCAGCAAGGATGCTCCCTCTCCAGCTGCAGATGTTTACTGCAAAACTGTTGAAGCCAATAGGAAAACTATTAAAGGGGAGAAGTTGGATGGAAGGGGAAGGAAACGTGCCCGTAACTTATGAACTGGAAGAGGCGAGTGTTAGAGGTATTAAAATCATAAGGGGAAGAGAACTAGGGAGGAAGTCCAGGGGAAAGGGTTGTGGGAAGTAATGTAGCCAAACAGCACAAACAGGACATACTGGAGACTAACATCAAAACAATCTGACCACTGTGGCCTAACTAAAGGAGCAGTCACAACACCTGAAGGCAAGCAGTAAGCAACAGAGACCCCAAAGCCACTGTCCGTCCTCTGCACTCCTGCACTGACCTGCAAGGATAGGTAAGGGCTTGGCGTGGGCCCACAGAGCCGCCACCAAAGCTTGCTACAGTTCCCCTCAGCACTGGGCCAAGCTCCTTTCTCTCTGAAACCTCTCACTGCTGTCCTAACACCAAAGCCAAAGGGCCATCCACAGAAAGTTGCCATTTCTGCCACCTCTGAAGATCCTGCTGCTCCTGAGGCACTCAGTGTGCACTGAATGGAGAGTGGGCCAAGAGCCTGCTGCTGCTCCAGGAGCCCCGGGGCAGCCGATGAGTACAACAGAGATGTCCCTGTAGGTGTTTTCCATGACACCTCTCACCCTTGACTGCCTGTCCAAAGTGAGGAACAACCGAGCTCCTGTGCTACACAGACTGTGAGCAACATTGGGACGGCCGTCCATGGCCACCATGCAACCAACTGGACAGCTTGCTGTGTATTCTTGCCCATACAACAGCTTGCCTTCATCCCCTCCTCTGCTGGGGGAAGATGAGAAGTGCCCTCCCATGAAACCCCAGCCCCACTGCCATGACTATTCAGTGTCAGGCAAGATCCCTGGAGGCATGGGAATGGGTGAGGAAGCCTCAGGAGCAGGACTGCACCATTTCTGCCCACACTCAGCCACAGACTAAAGGCAGGTGACCCTCGTACTTTCCGATGGTATGTGCTTGTGGGGAGAGGAAAGGACATTACCGCAACAGATAGCTGTTTGTGCCCCTCCATCTGCTCAGCACTCTGAAACAGGAGAAACCCTCAAAAACGGCTCATTTCTCCGGGCGTTTGTGGGACAGGACAGGGGTCTGCAGTTTTACCGCATGTGGTGTCATGTCATCAGCTCTTAACCTGCTGTGCTAGGAGAGGGAAGAAGCCACAAGATAGTATCTTTGTCTGGAAAGGTGGGGGAGCTACATTCTCACAAGATACTGCAGGTGCCAGGGCTGAGCTGGGCAGCCATCGAGAGTAGGCAGTTTCTAATATAGTTACATTACGATTTCTCTCACAGCTCACAGCCCTAGGGGAATTTTATGGTTCTAAATGCATATTTTTATGCTGTAAAAAAGCACAGCAACCCTGTTAAGCAGAAAAATTATAAACAGCTTTTTCACCACAGCTCTGAGCCCAAACCCCAGACTCCACTAGAAACCTGGTGCACTGCCTGTCCTGCAAACCCAAAGATGTGGATTCCCTTACCTGGTTTGGATTCTGGTTCATTGGATTGTTGAAGTTGGCTGTGGTGGGAACAGGCCAAAGAGGTATCCCTAGATGTACCCCATAGCGGTACTAAGACAGAGCCAGGAATAGAAGGCACGCTGGAGTGGCACTGGAGAACATGCTCCCCTCCAGACTGCTCTGCATGGTGGTCCCAGCGCCCAGGCATACAGATGAGTGGGCGGCTTTGTGCTATGCTCCCATCCAAAGGTATCTTCAATCTCTCCATAACAGGCATGTCTGCTGTTTCAGCCCAAAAGTATGGTGCAAAGTTGCATCTTCAAGAACGCAGCCTTCATTTTCGTGACTGCAACGTTGCACTGCTCACCGGTCCTATTTGATCTCCTGGTGCTCAGGAGGAGCAACCTCCCAATATTGCCATAGAGTTATACTGTTTCTGGAGATGCTTCTGGCTTTCTCACTGCACAAATTTATGAGATGTACCATTTCCCTGAGGACCCGGGTTACACTGTATTAGTTTTCTGAGACACTGTAGGGGCCACAGATGTCACCAGTGCAAGAAAGAGAAGTAGGAAAAGAGGGATAATTTTAAAAGGCAGTAAAAGAAATAAGGGGTTCAGCATGCAGTTCAGCATAGAAGTTAAAAGGGTGAGGATTTCAAACCAGAAGAATGGATGGAGGAGGCTGGAGCAGCAGAGTCTCAAAGGACTGAGGTCTTGATGTCAAGGGCTAACAGGAAGGCATATGTGCTGTTTACCCTACTATGGAGGACAAAAACTGTGTCAGGATGTCTTGGGAGCTGTTGATGGTTAAGAATTGTTTGTCGACACATGCACATCAGGTATGCCCTTGGGGACCTTCTGGGTGTACAGGCTCATGAGCTCAGGCCCTAATGTTCCCTCAAGCATTGGGGCACAGCTCCAGTGTGTAGGATGAACGCATGCACACCAAAACTACATCTCAGAACCAAACCAGTGAGGACAACAGGACACAAGCAGTGAGGGGGAAGGAGTTGCTTTAAAACTGCCTGACTGTTCAAATGAAATCACCGGTGTAGGTACAGCCCCACCAATCTTCCTTCTGAGTGGAGCAGAAGAAACCACTCATCATCAGTCCCCCCACCTTTATTTATCAGAATAAGAAACTATGAAGGCTGCGAAAAGATGGACTGTCCTGAAGTCCTGGAGCTTAGCATTTTTGCATGTATGGTCATTTTCCAACATCCAGTGAAGTCAATGAAAGCCTGCAGGCCCCAGGTTTCATGCTTAGTAAGAAGACTCCTCTTGAGGATAGCGTCTACCCATGCATAACTGATTCAAAGCAGCTGTGCCACAGGTGGAATACTAGTTTGGTGAAGTAGACGTCTTCACAGTGTGACAACAGCCRTGAGTAGAGATATAGCCTCTTGTTACCTAAACACTGATTAATGTAAAAGCAGATCTGTAAAGTCATTCGCATGTTCCAACAGCCAAACCACCCTCGCAGACAAAAAAGGAGCTCAACTCTTCTTCTTAATCTTGCGAATTCACAGTTCATTGATCACAAAGAAACCCACATACAGACATCCCTCACTCACAAGTCTTTTATAAATCAGCATAATTTATAGTAAAGGATGGATCAGGATTATGGATTCTGGTATCACAAAGGCAGTTTCTGCATACTCTGACTAATAGTCCCTTTCGGGAAAACCTTATTCAGAAGAAGATATAAATGCATATGTAAATCTAAGCATGCATTGAAGTCTCATTGCAATCAGCAAMGCCAGAGATAATTTAAGGGAGACAGACTTAGGCCTGCATTTTCATGCTTTCTTAAACTGAAACCAACAGGAGCCGAATTTAATAGGACCATTGACCATGAATTGGGCCATTACTCTATATTTCTTAACTCAGCATTGTCTGCTGTGTACTCCAGGTTCTTATCACATTTACTCTGGAGATCTTTCCTTGAACATGCAGCATGAGGGCTTATAAGCACCAATTAATAGATAAGTAGAGGAAATGACAGATGGCTTAATTTAGAAATAGGAAATATTTAACACATGCAGCAGCACTCAGGTTCTGTTCAGCTGTCACTCTTCATCGCTGCTTTCTGCATGCATGCTAAGTCTCATAGTTACATATACCTGCTTGTCTTAACTAGGAGACATGCATATTCTTCATATTTGTTTATCCTAAGCCAACTTTTAAACTAGTGGCAACTCGGAACACTAATCATGAATCGGATTTCTGCACTGTCTGTCATAGAGTCTTGAAACGCTGTCAGAGCTTTGCAATTCAAGGCAGGATTTCTCCGTGTTAGGTAGTAACTCAAGATTAACTAGTATTAAGAAGTGGCAGCAAGCACAGCTTCAAGACAGTCCTTTCATATCGATCCTTAATCAGCCCCTCAGAAGAATACTGGCAACCATTTTGTTTCCACAGTTTCATGTCACCATGAACCCTTATTTGCTACAACAGAAGTACTTTGTGCACAAAGCAATGGTTAGCCTGTGAAAACACTAACTGAAGCTTTGGGAATGCAGGCGTGCTCAGGCAGAGAAAAGTTCTTCTCAAAATGCCTCTCTGTAGTCTTTATAAACAGTTTAAACATGACATTTGTGGAAAATAGTTAAATGACCCCAGATAAAAAGAATTCTTTCCAAAAACTACCATATGAGCATTAATAAAAGGTCAGAATTTGATACTCAAAGTGTAGCAGGTTTCTGCTGAAATTAAAACCAAGTCACTTAAGCTCTAATTTGCTTTCAAATATGAATCATGGCATTGGATGGGCATTTCACCTTCCTCTTCCATATGTTAAGTCTCAAAAAAAAAAAAAAAAAAGGCATTTTCAAATTGTGATAAAATAAAAAAAAAGCTCTAGGCACAGGATTCAAGTAGAGATCTCAATCCAGGTTTTTCATATCCCCATATTATGGAGAGGTAAGATCTGGGTTTCAGCTTGTAGAGCAATTCCATTATACAGCAGTATCTAGTCCTCCTCCTTCCAAGAAAATAATCCACCCATTTTCAGATTTATTCCTTTTATCAGCCTACTAAAGGCAATATTTTGGTCTTCTATACACTACTTCACCTTAGATGTTTCCTCAAGATTTGATGGAGAGTTGGTTACTGAGACAGACAGTGAACTAGGAACAGTGTTCAGTGAATGCCACATGCTATAGGATATTTTTTTATTTCTGTTTTCGTATTGCTTTCTTTTTATTTCTATTACCAAATGTGTTTCTATTACCTCTGTGCACAGAGCCCGACTGAGGGACTTGTATTTGCAAACCCATATTTATATGCAAAGGAATATATATTAGAAAGGCAATAGACAGATTTCAGGTCACTTTAGCTTGGATATGTCTAGAAAAAAAAATCTCCTTTTATTACTGCTAAAGCTAACTGATGAAGAAAACTTCCTTTTAACTAGATTCCTGATACCAGTTTTCTTAAAAGTTTGATATACTCAGTGCCCATAGCACTGTAATAAATGATAAATTTAGAAATGGCTAAAACATTTCAGGAAGCTGAATGAATGGTTGTTGACAAAGCACTTGCACATATTTGCATGATTCTGTCCTAGCAGAGAGCACTCGAACCACAAGGAGAGCTAGGAAGTCCATTAAAAACTTGAAACTGTCTTAATCTGAAGGAAATATTGATACTAAATGACATTAGTGAGAGTCCACATGAAGAAGGGACAAAGGTGAAGGAAATTGATTTAATATCTTCTGCTTGTTGTCACCTTGCAAATTGGAAGGGTGACTAAATTCTCAAGGAAAAAGATGTTATTTTCATCATATGTAGAACTAGGAGGAGCACAGATGACTGCCCTGCTGCCTGCTCCTAGCTCTTTTTAGCCAACCAGCCTCCTCAGCTCACATCATTGCCATGCTGTGCTTGCAAGACTTGCACCTCCACGGGCGCCAGTTCACCCACAGTCCTGGGGTGGGGAGGGAGGAATGTCCCTGCAGGATAGGGTCAGCTGTGGCACACATGGCTGCATGATAGCTCCGGCAATGGGCAGTTTGTCATTGCTCATACAGTCAAAGAGAACAACAAACTTGCCCCATGCACTTGCTTTTTATGTATTCAGTGATCCCTTCCTATTAAAATTGTATGATTCTTGTAAATTTTCCTGCTTCTTAGGAAGAAGGCGACCATGTTGGAATTGTTATGACAGATTACTGGAGACACTAAGACCTTGTAATTGTTTTGCAAGCAAACTAAAGGACTTCCAAAGCATGTTTCCTGTTTTCAACAGAGGAGCATGGAAAAAGTTAAAGAGAATTTTTAACTTTTCATTTTAGCATGGTAAGCTGAGACCAGAATGGCGTTCAACAGTGTGACGTTTGGGAAAACAGAGGAATGCTGCTGAGTGGACTGTTCAAAGACACTGCTAAAATAAAATACTATGAATCCTTTACCTCTCTGAAACTGTGCATTGATTCGGAATGTCTCTTTAATAAGGAGCAGAGAGCACAGTGATTGACTTCTCCTGTGATGAATACCAGGTTTTGTTGACTGAAGGACAGAGGTGGAGAAAAAAAAGTCAATTTTGTCTGAAAATAAGTTTATTAAAATTGCACAAAATTAACCAGACAAATCCCAAATTCACCAGAAATACGATTTTTAGTGCAGTGAAACTACTTGCAAAGCTGAGTGAACTACGTTGTCTAGTTTGGGCTGGGGAAAAAAAAAAAAAGAGTAAGTGCAAGATTTTGACCTTTTGTTTTAGAATGTTTTTTTTTTTCTTCACCATTTGCTTAAAGACAATGATAGTAAGGCAGGTCCGTGCCCTCCCCCCCCCAAAAAAAAAAAAAAATAGAAACAAAAGCTTTCATCATTCTGCAACAATGGGTTAGTGTTGTTGTGATGGTTTCTTCTTTATTCTCAGGTCAACATCAAACATCTTTTAACCCTTATTTTCTAAGGATCGTGAATTACATGATCTGATTTTTTGTGAGCAAACATTTAGGATAAAATCACACATGGCTGCACATTACACAGGTTTTAGTACACTGACAAAAGAATTTGAAAATTACTGGCCTGTATTTCAGGAGATAGGGGAAGGATACTAGATATTACTGTCTATTGAAATGTCCTGCAAACTGGAGCCCAGATCGCATCTCTCTTTAACAGGGAATACAAAGAGCCTGGATGAAGATCTACTTTTGAATCCTGTGTCTGCTGCCCTTTTCAGCTGGCCTGGGGATGTAGCTCTCATTTCCTAACCGTTTCATCACTGCTGATAGTCTGTCTCAGAAGAAAGACTGGAAAGAACAGTTCACTAAGGGAGACACAGCACAACTCAGCTTCTATTACCTCTGTCTGGTCTGTTACAACAGAAACTCTTTCCACATTTCCAGTCTTTACTTTTACCAAAAGCCCCAACCTTCAGAAGCGCGGCTTGCACTTCAGCTCATGTCATGGAACTTTCTGAAATCTCATCTTTCAACACCTCTGCTGGAAAGACAACATAAATAAGAATCAGGCTAGACTAGCATTTCACCAGGAAACCTGCAGTCAGGCAGAGGAGCTAACAGACTAGGTACGGCACAACAGGAATGCAAGCATACCCAGAGCTGTTAATTTTCACTGCTGTTTCTGGTAGTCATACTGATGAACGGCTCACTTCAGCCATTCTTGATGCCTTCCATGGAGCACTGAGCGGGAATGAGAAGTGCCACCTTCTGGCAGGCACCCGTGGGGAAGCGGAAGTGAAAATCCCGAAGTCTCTCCATGCAAAGAATTAAAAATTAGATGAGGGTTTTTAAAAAATTACTTCTGATTTGGAGTGACTCAGTCTTTGGACAACAAATGTAGGCAGCTGACTAGTCATGTATGTAGAACTCAGAAACATGTATCTGATTGAAAATGGAAGTCCTGACTAAAGTACTGTCCTAAAACCAGCAACAAACTGCCTTAAGTAATTTTGAAAAATTCCCCCCACTACTGAGTCACAGGCACTCTATTTTTTTCCTCTTTAATTTGTTGTGGAGATTGAAAGCATCCTTCTTAGTACTGCCATGACAGTGCATTCAAATCGGTTGTCAACAATGCCACTTTCATTCTGAAGCAAATTTGCATGCTATTTGTAGTCGCTCTACACATAGCAATTTGAAAACTCTAATCCGTGCCTCTCTATTCCCAGGAAAAAAGAACATATTTCTCAGATAAAAACGAAACAAGCAAAGTAAAAACTCCTGGAATATATTTGGTTTTGAAATTTAAATCTCTGAGAYGGGTAGTAAATTCAAGTGTTCAAGGATATTTCCAGCTGAGTATTTTTCAATTACACAAATAACATTCTTCACAATTTCCATAAAGAGAGAGGTCACATTTCACAAAGGATGATCAAGAAATTTGTTGCGGATTGGCCAATCCAAATTAGCCATTGTCCACACACCCACACAAATTTATGGAATGAAAGTGATTGAAACCTTGGGCATGTTTGGTAATTCTCAATTAAGTCTATCAAAAGAATACATTTCCATGAATATTTTGATCCCAATGAAGTAAAATTTTCTTAACAGAGATGTGCTTCATCAAAAATGTTTAAGACAGTCCCACAAAGACATTTCATCCAATTGTTTCTTAGGATCACATGAATAATAATCTTTTCTAAACCAAACCAGAACAGTTTAATGATAGGTTTTTTAAATCTTTTAAAAAACTTATTAGGGAATAAACGAGCAGCTTTATTTTTTAACAGAAGATTAGCTTTGAAAAACAACAGAAGGGACACTGAAGAAAGAGAAAACACTGTTCCACACCAGAACAGAAATTGTTCAAGCTACCATCATAGTTTCAGTTCTGTTTGCTGTGCTTTTAACTCAAAAAATGAATTTAGAGTAACCTGCAATACTAAATAACTGATACTTCATTCTATAGCTGACTGACTGTTAGAGGAGACACAGCTGTGTTGGAAACATGTCTTATTAATACGGTGTTTTGAAGTTTGCAACACTTTAAAAGACAGAACTATCATTTATTTTCCCCTTTTTTTGGGAGGTGGATTTGTGCTTTTTTAAATAAGTGAGAAAAYCTATTTTACTTAGAATGGTGGAGCACAGTATTTTTATGCCATCTGTAACATTTAGCAAAGGATGGAAAAGTTAGTGTTTCTAGCAGTAAGAACTGCCATAAAAAGAGAAAAAATGTCTACAGTGATTGATAGATTTTAGAAGGAGTGTTTACTTTAATGATTGTCACAATAACTCTTGAAAGCAAAAGTACAGATAGGGAATGAGATTAAACAGAAATGCCAGAAGAGGGACAAACTGTAAGAAAACATTTTTTTCCCAGGAGTATTACTAAATTAGTATATTTCAGTGAGATATTTTAATATTGCCRGGAGCTGATTTTTTTCAAATGATAYAGAAGCTTTGAAATGTCATGTCATGACTGATTTAACTGATTTACAAGTCTAAAGTCTTATGCTAGGAGAACAGTCCGATTTATCCAGATCAATAGGTATTATTGGAATCGAGAATAATTGTGAAAGAACTGAAACTATATTTTTTTCAAGAACGAGAGATATATTACAGTTAGCAGTGTATTTTCAGCACACCACTGTCTGCTGGTTCTGTTTAACCATGCTATTGCCTTGTAACTGCATGTCAGAGAACACTTCATATAATCCATTTCAACACTGTCACCATTGTGGCCGAGTGCTGAAAGTCACCTGCTTTTGGCATTTTGTTTACAATACCAGTTGAGCCATCTTCCTAAAGAACAAATTGTCATCTGTGTCCCTTCACTAAGACATGATAGGCGAGGCCATTGCAGTATTATAACCTGATGCATGCAGAATTACACCTGGACAATGGGAGTGAAGCTACCAGGGCAACACAACAGCCCTCCTCCATCAGCATTTTCAGTTCAGACATGGAAAGGAGCCAAATGAAACGGCTGAGCAACTCTTCCCTTACATTCCCTGAACATTTAATGTGGCTCTGTTCACAACTTCTGTTTTCATTGTAGTTTTACACTCAGCTTCATACACGCTAGATATTTTCACTACTTTGGTAAGCAGTTCCAGTATTACATGAAAGGTGCCTTTATGTGGTGWCTGGCTCAGAACACAAGGGGATGAGACACCAGCATACACTTATCTGGAAACTTGGGAGAGACTTCTTGCTTAATGAAAAGCAGATCCCAAAACCTGATATGAGACAGAAGCACTAGAAGAAGAATAAGCAACTGCATTAGAAAACATCTCACAAAATTACTGAAATATTCACTCTGCTATACGAAGGGTCTGACAGCAAAAAGAGATATCCTTAGAATAATGTATTGGGATAACGTTGACTACCCCTGTGAAGAAATTAACCTAGAAGTTTAAAGTATCAGCTCTAAAAGTTTACTAAGAAAAAGGTAATACGAGGATGTGTATGTATCACTAAGGTTATGGAGTGTCCCATGAAACCATGGGTCTATTGGGACAGGTGGCTCAGATGACTGACAGGGCTCTGGCTTTCCTGATTAGCATCATGGTCAGCTCCATCTCACATGTTGGGGGAGGAGACGGCACTGCTGTGCAAGTCCCTGTCAGGAGCAGGCGTTCAGCCTACAAGTGGTGGTGTACGTTTTCTTTCTATCCCATATTGTGATGACAACKGTAGCAGAGCAGCTTTGTGATGGCTGAATGCACAGCCATGACATCATCTTTTGTTTATCTTTGTTGTCCCTTGATGAATGACAGATGAATACAACAGACTGTAAGACTGTCCCTTAGCAGCAGTAGCAGCTTATAAATGACATTAAAAGTCTACCAGAATATCAAGTTTCCACCTCTCAAAATCATTAAATTGAATGCAGTTAATTAACTCYATTGTACTTAGGATAATCTAGTACATACACATGTGGCAGGTTTACTCCTAATTTACAGGACTACCTCTTAAAGTATCTGAAATAAATTTGTTTTAAAAATGACACAAGTGTGTCATGCTATTCAGTGATTTTGTAGCAGTTCCTAAGGGTTGAAAGCGTTTGAATCCCATCCTCATAGTGAAATACCCACAACCATGAAGATGAGCGAGCAAGCAAAGGACTCAAATGGACCGACAAGGATTAAACCATCAAGTTGTACACAGTTCTAAAATAAATGGGAAATAATTTTCTGTCTTCAGCGGTGGCAGGCAGTTATTAAATTCTTCAGTTCTGTGGATGCTTTAGAAGCCCAGAAGTTATGCAGATATCTAGGCTAAAATAAACCAGGTGAATAATGCAATRTTTGCAACTAGCCAGCGTATAAAGGCAGATTTTATTTAATGTTAAAAAATTCTCAGTGATCAGGCATTAAGGAATACAAGAATATAGAGAGAATCAATGAAAAGTTTTTCATTCTGCTATTAATTTAAAGAAAGAAAAATATTGTTCTTCCTGACATAAGGTACTTAATTATGAATTTTTTAAAAGGTGAGGGGCAGGCAGGTGGAAGGAAGCCCAATTATGATGCTGCACAGCAGCTGCAAAATTTTAAACAGTATCACAKCTCTAAGCTTAAAAATCATTAATTGCAGCAATCTTAAATTGCCAGTTGTGTCCACAAAAACAGAAGCTGTAACAATTATTAGCAATTATTTCATCCAGCAACATTTAGGAARGATGAAATACAGAAAGACAATCTGCTGTCCTAATGGAAAGACACACAGTTGTAAAACCAAATACCAAACAATAAACAAACATGATGCATTTACAAAGATCGGTGAACATTTGTCAGATTTCGTGGTTTCCAGAGTCCTGTTTGGCAGAGGCTTTTATTCTGTGGGAGTTGGTCTAAATGCTCTCCTTACCTAATCATCTCTTACCCAGTAAGGGTTGTCGTATACAGAGTCTTGTCATCTTCTGTTTCAACAACACAAACTGGCCATTTAGAAAATTATCTGTCATTTGCTTAGACCTATAAATGCATTTCCATGCTCAAGTTCGTAAAGATGCTACCAGCAGTAGGAAAAGTAAACCATGAGCAGGGTYTTCATCCAGAGTTCATCCAGGTCAGCTGGAAAACTTCCTCTGATTTTGACTCTGGCATTGTTTACAAGCACACACTCTCCATCCCCACTGCTACTCATACTGGGGGAAAAGAACTGGACAATAAGGGAAGAGCCAGAAAAGGATTTAGATACCCAATCAGGATCCAGCTGGAATTTAGGTTGGGATTTTTTTGGCACAACTGCAGACCTAAAAAAATGCATTTCCTAGAAGTACCTAAACTTCACATTCTTAYGTGCTTTACAAGTTCCCACACACCTAGAACTGTTGGCCTGTGCCTGCTCCTGACTATCTAATTCTTGACACACTTGAGCAACTTGGTGCCTATGTCGGGCCTAAGCCAAATCAACATTCAAAAATTATCAATTCCTCTGTCAGAATCCACTGCAACTGTATCTGTATTTGTAATTAAAATAGCATCAGGGTATGGTGCAAGTACTGGTTTGCAACCATCCTTCCTCTTATCTGTTTGAAGGTATCTGGTATGTTTTTGACCCATGTCAACTAACACCATCTTTGAGACTGTCTTGGTGCAGATCACAGGGGATAGTTTGGGCCCAAAGCCGTTTTCAGTAGGCAGTTCAGGAATAACTATGCACTTTTATAGGAAAGAGAAATAAAAAAAACACGTTCAATTTCCTCCTTTTTTCCCTGGGGGAACCTAAACACATACTTTCTTAGTTTGTAGACTGTTCTGGACTAGCATACTCTGTAATCTTCCTACAGGAATATGCCACTGTGTGCAAGATTTAGTAGTGAGGTCACCTACTTGTTATTCCAGAATCCTAGACAATTCCTACAGTTTATATAGATTGCCCATGAAAGTAAAACAGAAAATGTGCACAAACTAAAATCCAGAACTCAGTTTTATTGCCCCCAAGTTGGACGCATGAAGGCTCACCTTTGATTCTTGTGTTCTTTTCTGCACGATAGTCCAGCCTCAACATCAGACCAGGAGTGCACCTTTATCACTGTCACCACAGAGCTTACCAAATGGTGGATATGACACTGTATCGCGAYACTGCAGCAACAAGTCTTTACAAGAAGAGGCCAGTAAAATGCCTGGATCCTTTACAGTGCAGTAATCACACATAAGTAGAGGAATTCTCAACGTTTTAAAGGGTGTTAGYCCTGATCAGTTCTTGGATGGGAGAGGGGAAGAAAGAGTGAGCAGATATCTACGTATAAAGAAAGCATCCCAACTGCAGATCCCCACTGGGAAGCAGAGCCTGCCTGCATTCTCTATTCGCTGACTGAACCTAGTCCAAGGTAGAGCGGCAAGAAGGCTGACTGCTCATCCCACAACGTTTTAAGCATAACTTTTCATTATCAAGGTTTTCCACACTGTATCTAGGATCCAAGTTAGAACTTCATGGGCTGGATGAAAGGACAGTTAGATGCAAAAAAAATTGCTTCGATGGTCAGGCTCAGAGGTTAGCAGTTAATGGGTCATATGCTACCCAGATGCCTGTAACAAGTAGACTACCGCATGGCTCTGTACAGGGACCTGTCCTGTTCAACATCTTTACCAATGACCTGGAGGAGGTGATGGAGTACACTCCTATCAAACTTGCAGATGATACCAAATTGGGAGGAACAGACTCGAGGGCAGGTCTGTCATTCAGAGGCTCCTAGACAGGCTGGAGGAAGAGGCTGGAGGAACAGGCTAGAGGAACAGGCTGACAGGAACATTATGAAATTTGACAATAATCTATGCAAAGTCCCGCACCTGGGGGTCTTGGCAGATAGCAAGCTGAACATGAGCCAGCAGCGTGCTCTGGCAGCCAAGATGGCCAACAGTATCCTGGGCTGTACTAAGCACAGACAGAAGATCCAGGGAAGTGATTATCACTCTTTACTTGGCACTTGTTAGATCACATCTGGAACACTGCGTACAGTTTTAGGTTCCCAACAAAAAAAAGGTGTTAATGAACTGAAGCAAGTTCAACGGAGAGCCACCAAGATGGTAGGAGGACAAGAGACAATGACCATCATCAATTGAAACAAGAGAGTTTCTGACAGGAAATAAGAAAAACTTTTTTACCGTGAGGACAGTCAAACATTGGAGCAGGTTGCCCAGAGAGGTTGTACAGTCTCCATCCCTGCAGATTTTCAAGACTCAACTGAATAAAACCCTGAGCAACCTGGTTTGATCTCCTACTTTAAGTAAGATGTTGGACTGGAGACCTCCTGAGGTTGCCAGCCTCAACTAGGCTGTGATTCTGTGGTTCTATGACTCCTGATTGCTTTAAAGGTAAAGTTTTACAATATAATTCTGAGGGCTTTACTGAAATAATTCAGCATTCTTCTGGTTTCTTTTGGGTCATGTAGTTTGAATTAGAATCACCTTATTGTTCCAAGACTCAGCTGAATTGTTCATTTTCACAAAGAAGACTGGAAGTGCTAATTAAGTTCATGCGTTATGAACTGTCAGTACCTCAGCTGTCACAGTCATGTTGAAATAAATTATATGCATTATTAAAGGRTGAATATCATCGCACCCATGTTATAACTAAGGAAGTCTCCAAAGAGAAGACTTAATTTTCTCATTTACCTGAAGAAAATGAGCTGTATTCCCATATCACAAAACATGAATTTTAAACCACTAACCCAATTTATCAAACTTAAATGCTTAAAGGGTGGTTTGAAAGAACTTAAGAATGTGTTCTTAGGAATTTTGGTGTATTTTTAAGGTAGTAAAACCTGCTAATATTAGCAGATGTATTTATGTAGACAATTTATGTCACCTAAAAATGAGCATCTGGGGAATAAAAAGATAAGTCTTTTCCCAATGCAAATCTGACAGACATCATGACATATAGGCAATAAAACCATTTTTTTAAGTTTTTCGTTACTGAATTCAAGGTGAAAACATCTGTTGTTGTCCGCGTGAACAGAATTGTGTCCAAGGTTATCGCTTTCTACCTATGAGAAAAGAAGCAGGTCCAGCAATACAAAGTAGCTTCTCCACAACTTTGCAATGAGGCAGCTCATTCAACGAGTATTATAACAACACAAGTGTCCAATAAAAACATCAAATGCAAAAGTGTCCACAGGAGAGTCTGCATTGGACTTGTATGAGGTGAGAAAAGAATTATGCTCATGGCTTGTTCAGCTGCAGATTGCAGGGTGTGTGCTCTGGATCTTGTCTGCAGAGTGCTCTGAGAGTTGTGTGTTACAAGCTGAAACAAGACCTTACAGGCAAAAGATTAAAAAAAAAAATCATACTGCTTGAATGCAGCAAGCAAGCAGYTAATTGTTGGGTCTAAATGAGGGAGCCAGGCTGTCCTACACAGTATGTTCAAAACTGCAAGCAGACATTGAACACAGGAACTGCCCCCTTAAACAGAGGGCAGTAAAGAGACGTGTTTGACATTCGTTCTTTAAAAGGGAGAGACAGGGAAGAAAAGATAATGTCAACTAAGGTAGCAGCAGATGAGACCAAATAATTGCAGATGGTTGAATGCAGAAGCTGCAGGATGTACTTTACCATCAAGTGTGTACTTGATAGGAGCTATTTATGTATGAAGTGTTGCCTAAGAGAACCCACAGGAAAAAAAATGCCTGAGTGCTAGAGATGCAGCTGGAAATCACGATGGAATCCAGGCAAGATCTGAGGACACGATGAAGGGAGGAAGATGGTTCGGCAAAGAGGAGTATCTGAAGAGGATGGCTGAACACCATCATGAGGAAGAAGAGACAGGCATTGAGGAAGCAATAAAAAATAATAAAAACTTCCAGAATGGGTTTGTTGCTCCAGAAGACAGATACGAAAAAGGAAGAAACAGAAGATGGATGACAAGGGGGAGGAAGAGCTAGTGTGCCAAGAAGAGCAGACAGAGATACTGGGAGACTAGAAAAATAGTTGGGAAAAGGATAATACATTGAAGACTGTGCAGCAGAATTGAAAAAATAAAGAGAAAGAGGAGCAGAGATCCACACCAACAGCACGAAAAGGCAGTTTAGGAACTCACTGGCCAAATCTGCGTTAGTGTTTCAGTTTAGAGCGGTAAAACAGTTTTGAAACAAATCCATTGAATATTTCCACTTAGTGCATGTCAGTTCTGTTGGCAGAGCTGCTTGGTTTTCTCCTTTAGGAGAAAACTATACCAGAATTTGTACTCTAAGTGTAAATGAAAGGCATGCCTGCCCCTGAAGAGGATCTAAAGGTCCAATCCAAACAGTGGGCTGCATTGTCACAAAGTTCTACCCCACATGCATGAACATCAAAAAGCTCTTAAACCATCACGTGTTTCTGCCACAACCTGCGGTCCTTCAGGTGCTACAAAATGAACCAAATGCTGTATATCTGCTGCCATATTTATCAACTGTCAGCCCCTGACTCTTGAATCTCTAGCACTCCTTCCTCCTCCATCTTCTCTAGTCCTAGCTTGGAATCCTTATTTAACTTCCCTACGTCAGTCGTTGTCCATCTACCCTTTCTGATCCCTCCATGGACAACCTTGACTTTTTTTCATCTTTTTCTATTGGTCTTTATCTCTTTTGCAATGGTGAGGTGCAAAATTCCAGAAGATCCAGCAAGGTGCAAATTATCCTGTGCCATGAAAGGGCTGAAAGTTTCTCCAGTAGCAGGCTAAGCACTGCCAGTCTCAGAAGGTTGAGAGGACTGATGAGCTGAGCAAACTTAAATTTGAAAGGATAAAAATCATTCTTGAAGAGCAAGGGCAACAATCACTCTTTGGGGGCAGCACGGCAGGAGTGTCCCTGTTCTGGAGAACTTGAATAGRTCTCCTGGTGAGACCTATCATCGATTCTGTTGCTCAATTGGACTTCTGTGCTCTGGGATCCAGGACAACATAGCTGTGAGCACATAACCCAGTGCCACTCCGGGATCCTGTCCATGGATCCCACAGAAGATCACTACAAAAGCACAAACAGGAGTACCTCTCTGCTTGCTTCTAGTGTTTTTGCCTCAGCAAATCTCTGTGTCAGTGCCCCAGAGTCCAATCGGGGTCAGTATACTGTTTTTCTGTGCAGGTCATTACAGTGGAATGGGAATTACATGAGGTTTCTGGTACTTGGGTCATGATTGAGAAGAGGCGGTGTGTGTTACAAAGGCTGTTTTGGCTTTAAAAATAGTCTGTGGTTATGAGCTGTGGGTGAACTCCTCTATRTGACAGCTAGCTACATAAGAAGCTCCCCTCCTAGTCCCAGCCTGTAGAAGTGTCTAGCTGTGTGCCAGTGACGATCCAACTGTGAAGGCAGCATGCCATAATACAACCCTGCCAGAGTCCCATACAAAGGCTTGTGCTTCGTGGCATCTTCCTTTCCTTCAACATGGTGCTTTATAGCCTGATGGTACGGGGACAGTGTCAATATGCACAGTAACCATGTGGATCCCATCCCTGCCTGACCAACGAGATGAACAGAGGAGTTTTTCTTTTACATGGTATACAAGTTACGTAGGAGCTGTGGTAAAGTGACAAATTTCCCCTGCATCTCTCCCCACCCCTCCACATCTCCCACAATGAAAACTACTGTGAAAACTACTGTGACCACTGTGGAGGGGAAGCAGTGCTTCTGCAGTTCTGCTTCTGAGGTCTCCTACCCTGTGGTGCATAACCTGTAGTTGCTCCAGCATGGAGAGCCAGGAGTTTGTGGGAAGGGTGTCAAGTACAGAACTGCTTTCATCCCTGGCTTTGGTGGGTAGCCTGCAGATAAGGGATCAGGAATGGGTGGTGGGTCCTGCAGGAGGGAGGGGAAAGCACTTCTCTGTCACTTTTGCTGACACGCCGTATAGTCTGGTGGAGCCCTAATCCAGCGAATGACATATCATTCAGCACCCAGGATTATGGGGATAGAGGAAAATTTGTGCACAGAAAGGAACACCGTATAGGTGGTTGTGTGGTGGCCATGGAGATCCAATGCGGAGTGTTGTGCACAGTCYGTATAGCACAGGAGTTTGGTTGTTCTTTAGTTTGGACAGGCAGTCAGGGGTAGGACCAGGGTCACAGCAAACACCTGCAGGGACATCGCTGCTGTGCTTAGGCTTCACCTGCTACCCCAGAGGCTCTTGGAGCAGCAGGAGGCTCTGGCCCACTCTCCATTCAGTGCACGCTAAAAAGCAACATGAGGGATCAGTATCCCTCTAGGAGCCTCCTTCCACTCTCACTGCTTAACACCAGCTCTCTACCCTGCTGTTCCCCACTTGCCGCCAGTCTTGATGACCAAGTGTAGGAGCAGAGGGGTCAGTTTTGACCAAGGGACCAGAATAACCCTARGCTGGAGTAAAATCCCAAAATGTGCATAATGAAGATGTGACAAACATAAGCACTAGCAGTTTGATCTACTGATTTACTGCTGTTGTACCAAATTACTTGCTAAGATAGACATAGATACCAGAAGGAGAACCAACAGGACTCTTGCTGCAGCAGATGCAGGAAATGTAAGGATAGGTTTGTTGTGTGTCAGAAGCAAAGATAAAAAATGGGGGCTTTTCAGAGAAATTAATAGTTCCTATAGCTGCAAAATGTAGTTGGTAGGAAATAAACAGCTGTAACTGCTGCTCTTCATAACATATTAAAAAGAGACTATCCTTATCTGTTTGTTCAGCCAGAAAAAAAAAAACAGATCTACACCTCTATCCTCTGCAAACATAAACCAGAATGAAAGTGAAGGCAGTTATATGGATATACATCAGTTGTCTGGTTTCAGCAATTCCGACCAGGAATAAATTATGGAAGATCTTTTCTACAAACGTGTTGGGAAGTGATTAAATAAAGTTTTGTGCCAGCATCAGGAAGAAATAAAGGGTGTGTGGATGAAGAAAAGTGAGGGCTGGCAGAGAGCACTGAAATGCCAGCTGTAATTATAAAAAGAAAAACAATTTTCACATGCATTTCAGAGTTTAGTCACAGAGCTAAGTGCATCTTTATTTTATGAGCTTACCTATTATCAGGCTGTGCAACAGTGCCATGAAATTAACAGTCAAATATGGGCCTTAATCCTGACATAAATAACATTCCCACAGACAGTACTGGGAGATTTATCAGAAAAGTGTGTTCAGAGCTTGACCTCTAAAAATGAATACAGTGTTGGTGGGTCCCTAATTATAATATCTCATTTAGCTACCACAATAAGGCAGCTGAAGCAGTAAGAAGCAAAAAGAAGTCAGTTGCTGCCAGATGGCTCAGTCTTTGCAGCCATTACTCACAGAAATAATATTTGCTCACGCAAGAAGGCCCACAGCACCCACCGGAGTGTAACACAAGTATCAGAGGAATTCAAGTTTCATGATAAATCTTTCTAAAAACAAGTTGTGGCAGGGAATCAATCTATTTTTCCAAGCACGCAGTTTTTGGAGGTAAATTCACTACTTTTCACGAAAGTCATCATGGACAAATTACTTGTTTCAGCCACTTTAAGAGTCCATGATTAAGTCCATGATTAAGTGTCCTTTTAAACTAAATAGCTAGTAAACCTAATAAACTAAATTGCTATCTGTATTTGATGTAGTATTAGAATATGTCCTTCCAAATCACCAACAATGAAAGTTCACTAAAACATGGCTGTTTAGTCAAATACTATTTTATAGAATCATAGAATGATAGAATAGTTTGGATTGGAAGGGAGCTTTAAAGGTCATCTAGTCCAACCCCCCCTGCCATGGGCAGGGACATCTTCAACTAGATCAGGTTGCTCAGAGCCTCATCCAATCTGACCTGGAATGTTTCCAGGGATGGGGCATCTACTACCTCTCTGGGCAACCTGTGCCAGTGTAAAAAATTTCCTTCCTTCATATATCTCTGAATATAATAATACTGACAACAAAAAATATCTAGTCTAAATCTACCCTCTTTTAGTTTAAAGCCATTCCCCCTTGTCCTGTCGCAACAGGCCCTGCTAAAAAGTTTGTCCCCATCTTTCTTATAAGCCCCCTTTAAGTACTGATAGGCCGCAATAAGGTCTCCCTGAAGCCTTCTCTTCTGCAGGCTGAATAACCCCAACTCTCTCAGCCTTTCTTCATAGGAGAGGTGTTCCATYTCCCTGACCATTTTCATTGCCTTCCTCTGGACCCGCTCCAACAGGTCTGTGTCTTTCTTGTGCCAAGCACTCCAGAGCTGGACGCAGTACTGCAGGTGRGGTCTCACCTGCAGGGTAGAGGGGCAGAATCACCTCCCTCAACCTGCTGGCCACGCTGCTTTGGATGCAGCCCAGGGTACGGTTGGCCTTCTGGGCTGCAAGCGCACAYTGCTGGCTCATGTCCAGCTTTTCATCCACCAGTTCCCTCAAGTCCTTCTCGGCAGGGCTGCTCTCAATCCCTTCCTCCCCCCGCCTGTATTGATACCAGGGGTTGCCCCAACCCAATTTTGACCATTGTCCAATGAGTTTTTATACTTTGTAAGCAGTTTCCTGACGTAAGTGAAAGTTGTTATTTATCTTTATGCTGGAAGTGCTCAAACCTGATGTGAAGCCCACTGATGTCACCAGGAATCTTTTCTCTGACTGCAGTAGCTTTCAGATTACTCCTTGAAGGGATTTGGACCAGCCAGTATTTCTGCAGGAATAATGGGACCAATCAACTCCCAAAGCAATGAGAAAACTCTTGTTGACTTCACCAATTGTGGGAAGAAGCCCATAGCTCTGGACAGGGATCAAATTCTGCTAACAAAAGCCACCACAGCTGTCAGAAAGAGACTTTAGCTGACTGGCATTTCCCAGGTATGGCGGAAAGTTGGATTGCTGATTCCTTGGTTATTGGCTCAAGTCTTCAATTAGACCTTTGTGTGCCATTCAGTCAGTTACATCCTTAAAATTTGTAGAGTTTTATTATTTCAAAACTATTTTTTCTTAAAGTACCATACATTAAAATGAAAAACAGAAAGGTACAATGAAAATTACAATCTCACAACCATACATTCAGCAAATGAAAAGGTAAGCACAAAGGAATTCAAATTCCTGTTCTCCTCAGCAGTGGGGAAGGCAGGTCATGCTCCTTTTTCTTCCACAGAAACTGGCAAAATAACAGCTCCCCAGAAATAGAACAATATCTGGCTATTTGCCTTCTCAGTTGCCAAATATCCTGTAAGGCATAATAGGCGAAGGAGAATGYTCTGTTCCCCTGTGGTACGATGATCCAGTCTTTCACTAATGCAGTTCACTTTCCAGGTGAGAAGACAGTAGAAGGTCCTTCTCTACTATTTCCAAAAGAAGACTAGGAGAGAAGAAGAAATATCGTTCATCCCAAGTTCAGCTTCTCTTTCCAATTTGTTCTGATCTATGCCAAGTAGCTCAGGCAGTATTTGCAGGATAAGGCTCTGGAGTCCAACTAATACTGTCCAGAAGTAGGATAAAGGTCCATTGATCTATAGGTCCACTCTCACCCCAGGAGAGAAAGATTTAATTCTAGGTAGTGTATCTCCTGCATTTGATACATATAAGAATTTCTGAGTTTAAAAGGTTTTATAAACGGCCTGAGATTCCTGGGAAGATTATCTCTGAATATAATAATACTGACAACAATATAATAATATACGACCTGTTTTCCAGAAACAGAATTTTGGGATGAAAAGCCCTACTGAAAGTGGTTGTCTCATGTCCCTGCTATTTGCATGTACAGACAGCAGCTGTTGATGTGTCCTTTGAGCAGGGTTGCTTCAGATTCAGAGTTAAGCTGCTTCTGATGGCAAAGCAAGCAATTCATTATCATGAAGATCTGCATCGAGACCTCCTTGGTAAAATATAAGGCACAACTACTAATTCAGATATTGTGCAGAATATGTATTGAACATACTTTCAAAACATCTTCGTGAGGGGCTCATATACCTTTCTAGGCACAGACAGCAATACTGAAGAAAGGGATTCTTCTTGGCACATTTTTCATTAGTTTGCTATATCCTACACTTTATTTTCAAAAGAAAAATATCAGAGGCTTCTGATATTACCCATGAAGCCACATTATTAACACTGGCCATACAGAAACCCACAGCACCTCTATTGCACAGACACTTTCTGAGGTTCTGTTGTTACTGATACCAAAGAAGCTAAAGCCAAGCAGTCAAAGCAACTGTAATTAATTAAGAAAGCATACACTCATAGGAAGGYTTTATTATCTTATTTGTCCTAGAAAATTAATTATGTGTATTCAGTGGAACTGTAACCATGGTATTGTCATTCCACGAGCAGTAAAAGAAAACAGAGCAACCCGCGAGTGCAGCAGTTTTAGTAATTACAAATTTGAGACACATTTATTTCTCATTATGTTTGAATACACAAACTACTGTGCAGTAAACTTGGGGTTTAGGCATGATGTCACATTCTTGCTTCTCTTTTACAGAAAACTATCCAAGTCAGCTGTAACACAAAAGGAAAGAACAAACCCCATTCTCTTCAGTGAGATGTGAATATCAAAATGTAATTGAAGTATTACCTGCTGAATTCATTCAAAAGAAATGCAATTCATTAGACACAAGAATCTCTCCCAGTGCAGTAGAATGGCAGTGTACTTGAAACAGGAACAGACAGAAAATGCAAAAATTACCATTCCAAAGCTTGTTCAGCCCCATTGCCCATCAGGTATTTTATTTTCTTGTTTACAGCCAAACTTACAGCATAACATTGCAGCTAGGCTGCAAACGTACTCCACAGCAAACAGATTCTGCAATAGTACAATCAGAATTCAGCAGCACTGCATTTTGTCCTGATGCCTACATAAATTGCTGGAGGAAGATACTTTATTTACACAGCTGTGATGTGTTTTATAAACAGGTTGGTTCTGACTTTCTAAAAGTTTGTGAAGAATTACTGTAAAGAAAAAAAAGGAAAAGCAGATACAAGTTCACATGTGTTTGACTTCTTGTCCTGTTTACAGATAGGACCACAAACTACTGCTTTTGTATAGTTACTCTGGAAAGGGGACAAAGCTTTTTAAGGACAAACAGCCCAACAGGTTCCTATCTGAGCACGGCTGCACCAACCACTGGTTCATAGTCCCAAAGTAATATGACCAGTCCCAAAGCAGTATGACTGGTCCCCACTACCAGATAATATAGCTCGTGTGTTAAACATAATCTAGTACTTTTTCAAAAAAATAAGCGAAGTTCATTTGCAAAGCAGAGGCAGCTTCTCCATCACTTTTATAATGGCACTGGTATGACAGATACTGCTGTCAACACTTCTGTTGTCAACACAGCTCCCAAGTGGAAAGGCAAGATTTTAATCTCAAGTAGCATTTGTTTTCCTTAGACGACCACATACTTTATCAGAAATGCTTTCTCTTCATCATGCCTTATCAATAACRTTACATTAGACTCACCTCACAACAGCTTATGCACAAACAATGATCTGATCTAACAAAATCCCCAGTCATATTTGTTTAGCATATTGCATCAGTGGAAAGTTTTAACTCAATCTGTTAGCTGAAGGTGTTCTGGACTGCTGAGTCACACATGATTAATTCTAACAATACTTTAATTTCCTTCATGATTAGGTAACTAATGATTTGAAATGAGATTGGGTGTTCTAAACTGAATCAGAATTAGGGGTTTTTTTCTTTGATGAATTAATTATAATTGATTTATGAAGTGGCACTCTCTAGGGGCCTGACTTTGCAGTGCTTACTGATGAGGCTAAATTCCCATTGAAACCAATGAGCAATTTTCCTCAATAAGCATTGAAGGATCTGCCCCTAAGCCTTAGAAGGTATAACTAGTGCTAGCTTTTGAGCGACTCTTAGGAGTACAATTACAAACACTCCAGAGCTATAATCCTAAAATTACATTTTGCTAAGAACTACAGCAGAATTTATGAGTAATGTGTACACGGAGTTATCCCAAGAGTTTTATGTCTTTCCATGAATACAACATTTTACTAGCAAAATAAATGCAGGAAACTTGAGTTGGAAGTATGTGGGCAATATATTCCTAAAGTCTTCTCCATCAAAACTACTGTGGATACCCTATGCAGTTACCTCCATAATACCATAATTCCTCTTAGTCTTTTTCTTGTGATTTCTCGATGAGCTCTCACAATCAAGATTAAGAAGCTGACTGCCTTTGATGGTCTAGAAAGGGATTAAAAGCCACACCAATACAGTGTTTTGGTGTTTTCTTAATTGATTGCTTCTCATTATTAAATAAAGCTATTTGTATTTTCTAGAGCAAATGGATAAATGCTATTTTTTCCAACAATATMATTAAAAAAACCCTCAGTGTTGTGCTTGCAATGAAATATTTTGTGACTTTTTCTTTTTTCTGTTTTTTAATCAAGGTGTTGGCCTTTCAAGATCCTCTTCTTTATAGACTTACCAAGTAGCAAATCTCTGAAAAATGAAAATGTTTTAGAACCATTTTGCTGAGATAATTCCATATTGCTTCTTAAAGCAATTTGCCAAGTATTTGTGATGAAAAAGCCCTTACCTGAAAGTGGCCACACTTTCAACACTCCAATTTGAGAATAACTTTAAAAGGCAGTTTATCAGATCCATTTCTGAACCAGCTGTTGTATTAAATCTGCACATGAGTTATAGCACCTGTCATTTTCTGATGTCATTAGGTTGCTATGTAAGGATTTGAATGGACTTTTCTCCATTGGCATCAGCGGGTGTTGAACCAGCCATGCAGCCTCAATCTGTGAGAGCTGAGGCTCAGCAAACTAAGAATTACCCCTAATGACTGAACACAACCTTGGTTTGAGTTTCAAAGCTTTGAGAGATTTCCGCTTTTATAGTATTTTGCAGCGAGAGAAACAGACTGACATTTCATAAAGGTATCTCAAGGAGATTTAGAAAAATATGGAGTATCTGCTAATTCTCTGCAAAAAGCAATTACTTCAATAGTGACCTTGAAAACAAAAATAGGAAACAGAGGTATCTCCCTATTAAGCTGAAGTGGGAAAGCACCTGAAGCTGGAAAAAATGAACTTCTTGAACCGTAAATATTTTATGTAAAATTAAGCATCTTCTAGAAGCCTCTAGGAAGAATGAACATTATTCCTGGCGATTGTTATGTAGACAAGTAATTCTCCATTGCTTTCAGAAAAATACAGTTATTAATGTTCATTTCTACAGGAACACTCATATATCGCATAGTAGTACATGGCTGTGCAAGCATTGCTAAGGTAATAATTTTATGATGACCTTACAGTCTCAAACCCAGTAGCACATTTAAAAGATATATTCTTATAGTCTGTGATAAAAATAATCTGATTTTATCACATAAAAAACATAATCTGGAAAACCCTCTGGAATATATCAGGGAACTGCAAAGATGAGTCCACATAGGAGTGGATGAGTCCACAGAGGACTCAACAGAAGTCTTTGTCAAAAGAGTTTTTTGACTCTCTTTTTCGGAGTAGCATAACCTCAGCACACTTTCTGAAGATATGTAAGAATCCTTTATTGTACCCCTCTGGATGGTGCYGATTGCCATCTTGCAGCAAGTAATGCCTACACAAAAAAAAATCTCTTCTTTGTCTCTTTACTTGTGGAAGAAAGGGATTTATTTGTATGTTTTTTCCCCTAACACATTAGGGACTATCCCCAAATAAAACAGATTATCAAGGAGCAAAGACTGGCTAAAGTAACCACTTCAAGCCAGATTTTACCAGTTTTCCATGGTAGATCAGTAGCAGCATCTTCTGTCTGAAGCCAGTGGCACTTGCACAAAGGGGTGCTGCTCARTGAGTAGTCAGGGGTCTAGGAAAACCACAAGTAAGTTCTGTAAGCTCGACCTGGGGTGCCTACAGTAACCACAGCTCCCCAGCCTCCAACCATGTCACCAAAGAGTACAGGCAAAGAGTAAACCGCAGCACTGAGGACACCAGAGTTCACCTTTTCTATGTACACTGCGATCTCCCAACACTTATTCTGAATGAATCAGGAACTGCAGTGGTGAGTTTGCTCTCTCACTGTAGCTGAAGATTCACTCAACTAAACTTTATTTACCACTCAGTTCCTGACAGCAACAGGACTTTGCTGGCTGGTTTCTCCGTGCCAATGTAAGCTCATGCAGTCCACTGTAACTGGTAAATGCCACTTGCCTAGAGCTGCTTGTCTTGCAAGAGTGCCGATACTGTCCTGGCTGTGACACAGGACTGAGCTGAGACCTCAGGAACCTGATGCAAAATCTACTATAGAGGACTGTAATGATTCACACACTCTGTAAACTAGACCACGAATTCAGCAGATGGTGACACATCTTCCCATCAAAAAAAAAAAAGTTGTCCTAAGTATCCATGGCACACTGATGAATCCCAGGCAAGCCCCTACTGATGGGAATGGCTGTTTTCTCGGCCAACACATCAGCCATTGAACCAGGGATGGTCAAGGCCAAGAATATAAACACAAGTTTAAAAATGAATCCTGAGTAGTAAATGGTGTAGAAATTACCACCAGGCATGGGGTGMGCTCTGCAAACACCCTTGCCAGAAAGGCATTTAAGAAACTCTGAAGATGGTCCTACTTAGATGCCATATAGATTGAGGAAGCTTGTTCCACACCTAGTTTCTCCCTAAAAAACATTATTGTGCTTTCTGTAACAAGATGAAAGCAGGCCTCCATTATCTGGATGTCTCCTTTGCTTGGGTTTCACGTGATTTAGATATTATTCTTAGTACTGACATTTAACATCTACACTGTGAGTTGTGTTTTAATATTCCAAACATTCAGGGAATAGGTATCAGGCTCTCTAATGCAAATGTTAATTTGGTTTTCTGAAGAGCATCAGGATGAATTCTGATCAGCACTTCTGCATTAGCTTCCGAGCTGAGTTTTAATACCATATGTGAAGATGAAAGAGCTGATCAAATGTAGAAATTACCAGCTGATTTAGAAGGTCAATATTACAATGGGTAAGTTGTCTAAGATGAGATTTCCATTTTCAACCTGCGTTGGCCTGCAAAATCAGACCTCAGTCCAAGCATGAATAATGTGTATTCTCCCAGAAGATTCCGGTCTGTTTGTTGAGTGAAGCTGGCTGAACAATAGGATTTCTGATTTGTGAAAAAAATTTGAGGGGAAGCAGGGAGGGTTATTTGGTTTTACTCTGAATCAGACCAAAAATATTTTTTTTTTAATTTCCCATGAACTGGAAACTGAGTGAATATTTCATTCTGACAATCCCACCACGTGAAACTTCCTGCAGGAAATAACCTCACTGCACCCAGCAGCTGCTCGGTGAAATCGCCATTCTCAGTACTGTCACGCTTGCTAATCGCCCGCCTCGGTTTCCCCAGCAGCTGCAGGGGCTCCCCGGCCCTGCGCCCCGCGCAGCCAGCACCCGGCATCCTTCCCCTCTGCACCCCCTCCCCGCCCGCCTCGGTTTCCCCAGCAGCTGCAGGGGCTCCCCGGCCCTGCGCCCCGCGCAGCCAGCCTGGCTCGCCAGCCCACAGCCCGGCCTCCCCGGCCCTGCCCCAGCACCTACACCCCAGCTATCGCACAGCAGCTGGCCCCAAATCCCCAATTCCCACAGGTGTGCCCCCAGGCTCCAGGCTACGCAGACTGGGCCTGTCGAGGCTCTCGGCTCTGGAGGAGAAAGATAGGGAGCCCTGGGGCACGTGGCTTTCTTAGGGCCTCAGCTCTCGGGAGCCCTGGTCCACTGCTGCTGGGTCAGGCGATCCAGTGCATCTGACTGAAAGTTTATTTAACATAAATGCAGAGAAACATTTTTGATTCAGCAAAAAAGCATTAGTTCTCAGGTCTCTGGCATGCACAGGTCATTCCCACTGACAATACAAAGTAAGAGAAACCATAGTGGCAGGCAGACCTCTTGCACAATCTCTCTAACTTCTACCCTCTCTGTCTCGTCATGGTCTTATCTACCTTAAAGGCAGATATCCATATGGACATGGAGAAGAGAAATGGATCCTCTTTATTATTGTTGCCTTAACGGTAAAACAGATTTCCACTAAAGGCAATGGATTTTCTGTGCAGGATTCCAGAGTACGATTTATTCCAGGATGAAAAAATCAGTCTATTCATTCTGCCTTTTATAAGTTACGATAAAAATCCTATCAGTGCAGTCCTTGATTTAGAGTTGTAAAATGCTATATTTCATGGGGTGTTTTTAAGACTTTGAGTTTGGATTAATATTAGCAAGATGCACTTAAAAAGATGGATTTACGTATACCCATTGTAAAACAATAATAAAGTTGTTCGTTTCAAAAGCACAGCCTATAGAAATAGAAAATTATTAATGAAACTTCTGAATGAGCACAAAGCAAAATGTAGCACATTCAAGACACCCAGATCACATTTATACCAGTAATTTAAATATGTCCAAACTAAGGCATGCAATAACCAGCATACATACTAAAAACCGTCTTCTCTTCTAAAACAGGGAGTCCACATCCCAACTGCCTATTGTGGACACCCCTGGCCCATGCTAGCTCCCAAGCTGCACCCAGCCATCTTTGGGAGAGCCCTAAGTTGGCTGTGGCCAAGAGTGCGCCAGAGGCTGTTCCAACGGTTTGGARGCGTGACCATGTTGCAGTGCTCAGGAGTGTAGTCTGAGGTGTATCCACGCTTAAAAAGCCTTAAAAGCTCTGAGTTACTTAATTGTCGGAACTGTGTAAATATGAATCAAGTATGCAATCTTTCTATTGTATCAGGAAGCCACTGAAGTGTGGTATGTATAATCTGGGTGATTTACTAATGAGGATGAGCCAGATGAAAGCATGTTGACTAGGAGCCCTAATTTCAGTCTTTCAGGATTTTTCTGCCCTCTAAGGGCAAATACCCACAAAATACTAGATGCATGTTAGAATGACAGTGGGTCATGAATTTGTCTTCAAGTTTTTCCAAGGGAAAATCATTATTTCACCAAAGTGTTTTGATTTTCTATTGGGAAACATCATTATTCCATTACGAAAATCTAAACACTTTTTTTGTGGGGATACATGGGGGAAAAGAAGTATCATATTATTTCTCTTGTTAGACTAAAATGATACATTTCTTGTCTGATTCCTTTGACAATTTTCTGTAGCTGCCTGAGCCGCTGTAGCCTCATGTCAGCTGAGTTCACATTCCCTCATCTGTATTTCTCTCTATGAGCTAACACCGTTCAACAAACCATTGAAAAATTTTAGTTGGGAATATCAAAATGCTTTGCATCTGCCTACTGTTGACATTGCTTATTCGGGATCCTTTTGAACTTTTTGTCTGCTATAAACTTCTGGTTATATTCTAAATTAACAAAATTTTCAACTATAGAAATTGATTGTTGAACAACTTTCTGACCCCACTTTTCTTATTTGCCTGATGAAACCAAAAAAGGAAATTAGGACTTCTCAGAATTATTGATTTTATTATGACACCGTACTTGTTTAAAATTATGATTTCTATTACACCTATGACACTTCAGAAAAGTCAATGATATGGTTCACGTTTTCGGCACAAGTGATTTTTCTCTTTTGATAACATCAATACCAATATTAAATTATATCACCTATAATCAGTGCAGAAGCTTCTGCAAAATTTTCCCCTATAATGCACAGATCATTAGGAGGACACACAAGAAGGCATCAGAATGGACAAATGTGATCAAATTTTACTCACAGAAGTTCCAAGAGTCTATTGAGTACACGGTCACAAGTCTCCTTTCAGCACAAGAAATAACTGACAGGCTTGATGTAATGAAATGATTTGTGTAAAGTGATAAAGCAAGTCAAGAAGACAATCTAAATCATGTTACTCTTAATCCCAATCAGATATGCTGGCATCCAGTATATTCACTTATGTCCATGTAAGCACACAGAGGTTAAAGACAAATTAACCAACTCCGCACATTTAGCTAGTCATTAATGACAACTTCTAGGCTTTTATTGGACCCTATGACATATGCAATTCATCAAAGTCTTTTTTTTTTTTCTGTGTAGTTTTACAAGGACACAAGTACAAACCTGCATAGAAGCCTTTTTGTCTATTCTGTCCATGATCCATATATATAAAGGTGGAAAGAAAAATCTTTCACTGTGGTAAATTCAGCAAGTTGTATTTCTTATAATTAAGATGTGTTCATTTCACTGATACTGCTATGTACAGTGGAAATCTTTTGCCATGCCTGCAGACTCTCTTAGTATTCTTGTCAGAGCAACATATATAATTACATAATAAAAACCATGACTATGATGAGGGACAGAAGCTTTACACTAGTAACATTCATTAGAGAAATTTGAGGCACAGGGCCTCTTTTTACTCCAGTAATTTTATACTCAGTACAAAATGTCAAAGATTTTGTAACCTGCTCCCTAGAGAATCTTCTTAAAATCAGGCTACCTGAGTTAGACATGCTGCATCTATTAATCTTGCCTTCTTGTTTTTTACCTTCTCCTTATACATTTTTCTTTTCATCAATTCCTCCCTACAATGGGGTTTTAGGAAACTATTGACACAGTTTGTTAATGCCATTTAAAAAAAATTAAATTTAAAAAAAAATAAATATATATATTTATAAATCACCCAGTCCAACCTGAATGTGAATGCTACTACAGAGAAATCTCTACCATAATCAAATTTAATCTGCACAGTTTGATGAGAGAGAAAAATAGTTCTTATTTTCAAACTGAAAATGAAGAATTCAGTCAAACTAAGACCAAGTTTAACTATAATCCTAAATATGATGATTGCTTCTTTAGACAGTTATATACAGAACTGCTTAGCCTAGACCATTGCTCCTCTGTAAGTCATCAATATTGAGCAAAAAAACCCACAGTAATTTTTCTATATAGCCATTACACTAATAGCCAATATTATGTCCCAACATTAAACACGTCTACATAGTCCTGATCTGAAGTCCTCAACTACTTTGCTATTAATTATTTATCCATTAGGAAGTTAATAAACTGTTTTAAGACTGAGTTTTGATACACAATCAAAAGGAAGTTATGGATAACATGAAACGTTTTCGTTCTAATTTTACTGATTCTAAGATGGGATATGGTCAAGTTCCCATTTCCCAGCTTGCATTAATAACAAAATTGTATTTTTCAAGGCTGACAATGTCACATGTAAGTGGTACAGAAATGTGATTAATGAAGTAACTTTGTAGTAACATTTCCAGAAAACAGTTCACGCAAAATCCAGATGTTACAACAGTCACCATAACAACATTATTCTCTAAGATTTTTTTTTTTGTGGTAAGAATTATAATCAAAGTCATGTCCTTGCAAGTGTGAGGGCACAGGTTACAAACAGGTTACAAAAAACCACGGAAATATTCTAAGTATATTTTTGTTATTTTGATTAAAACTGATCCTAAGAGGTCAATGTGAATTTGATCTGTAGTTAGACTGCAGTAACCAACAAATATTGTGTGTTTTGTCATGATTTATACCAGAAGAGTATGTAGTATAGATGCAATATAATGCCTTACAATGGGGCTAACAACTAAGAAAATAAAGGGAAAAAAGACTAAGAAAGAGATTGGAGTCAAGAAAATCCAAGCTACACAGCGAAATTAGAAGGAATCTGTGGAATGAAGAAGAACTATTCATATAGGCAAATACATGAATATAACTTATAGGCAGGTGTGACAGAGTGGAAAGAGGTACTGTGTTACACAGGCAGACACTCAAATTAGGGACCATTTGGTCATATGGAAGGCAACCTGTTCACATACATCCCTTCATTTCTGAATAGTAAAGTATTTTCTAAATCAAAAGAAAGCCAGTTGTGTTAGAGTTGCACCAGAGTCCCTAGTCAAGATGATTTGGTGCAAGACCTGAACTGGGAAACTCAATCTGGTTTGCTCTCTTGGCCAGCAAAGGATCACTGGAGTTTAAAACTTTACAGCCACATCACTTTGAGGACACCTTTATAACAGGAGACAGAACAGTTTCCTCTGGCAGACAAGAAAATTTAGCCCCTTGGTAAGAAGGGAGCTCCAAACTTATATGGACAGATGATTTCAGAAAGGCTGACTTCAAGAGGCTAATCATAATTTCTACAAGTTTTACCAAAATGAAATTCAAAAAGTACTTTTTGTACAGCTGTGCATCATTTGAACACAACTGCAAAGTAATCTAGTAATGCCCACGTTGTTTCTAATTGAAGTTTTAATGTGAACAGCTTGTTATTAATTAAGACTCAGTTACAACCCAACACCCAAAACAGATGCCAGAAAAACACCAGAACTTCCCTTCTGGTGACGAACCAGATGGGCTCTTGCTGCTGCAGTGACTGGTCAAGAACTACATGCAGCAATATGGTGGTAAAGGAGCAAATGTCTTGACGTAACTCAAAACTGAAGCAGAGCAGGGGATCCACTTCCCCCAGTGCACCCACAACAGCAACTGCTCAAAGCGTTGAACAAGGCCTTTGTTCCAGCACACGTATTAAACAAGCACTTTTGATTTCGGGCTATTAAGCCCCAATAATTTCCTCCCCCCCCACCCCCACCCCCGAACAAATTTTAACAAAAAGAGGATCTGCACAGATCTTCCCTTTCCATGTGTGATCTGAACATGAACTTCTTTTCAGGACTTCACAGACCTTGTCTTCCTTCATTTCTGAAATCTCAGATCCACATTCCTACCCTGGTTGCAATCTCAAAAACCAGTTCTGTTCCTCCTCAGAATCCTGTTTTATCCCACATCAGTTGCTCACATGGAAAGAACTAATACCAGGAAACTAATGTATTTTTAGCTGACTTTAATGTGACTTAGCAGATGGAAGCAAGGACAGCTTGTTCCATAAGAACACCACCCAGTACTCCATCATGCTCACCAGTTAGGAAAGTATTGGTACAACTTTAAATAACTTTCTCCAGTCAGACTGCTTTCCAGGAACTTTTGCCATCTCCAGAGCTCCAATCATGCTCCACATGCCATGTAATTTCAGTTGTAACAGCTCCCTCTCACTCAGCTGTCAGCAAGCAAGAGCTCCCAGGTCAGAGGGGGAGCCATCCCCTGCGGAAGCAGTGGGAGGTACAGCAGGCCATCCGCCGGTGGTGATGCAGGAAACAACAAAACGTAACAGCAGTCACGTACTTAGTTATTTTCTAGAGGGAATAAAAACAATCTGTTCACAACTGTTTGCAGTAAAAAGCACATCTAATATTTTCAGTGTGCAGTTGTCTTAATGATAACTTTTTAAGTTTCCAAACTCTACGCTTCTTTCCACTTAACCTGAGAAACTATGAATGTTCTTTTTTTTTTTTTTTTGCTGGTGTCATGGGGTTTATAGAAGCATTTCTCAGCCTATGTTAAACAAAGGACTGTCCTACTTTTTTGAAAAAAAATACCTGTAGGTCATCTTGGAAAAATATTTCTCACTTCTCCTGTGAAAAACAGCTGAAATTTTGCATGTTCACGCACTTTCCCCAGTTCGTTTCCTTTGCATGTGTGGTGCTCTGGTATGGATTGKTTTTTTTTAAAAAAAACTGCCATTGTTTCACACATCACCTCTATAGTCTCACAGCCAACAAGTGGCCTGATTTTGAGAAACAGTAGGCTATAGGCCTCGATTAATTTAGCAAACACAAAAACAGTTATAAGCCCACATAATGACTTTTGGGATGTCCTATAGCAATATACAACACGTAAACTACTCCTAACCAGTCACGTTAGCTACGCTGTTCAAGAGATGTATTTGTATATGACTCCCGATGCCAAGTTGAGAAGTACAAAAAGCAAAGCATCATAAAACAGTTGGGTAGGAAGGATTGGTTTTGTTTCTTTGGTGTTTCTAATATTTTATTTATTTCAAACATTTAGAACACTTCTCACATTAGTCATAGTTTGAAAGTGGCAAGTTCTTCAGTTCCAAGCCTTAAAAATGTTGACGTTTACTATCCATGTTTTTCTACCATTCGTTTTTATTACCTATTTAAGTTTAGAACTACTTGCTGACTGCTACAAATGAGCACAACAGAAAAGTCATTATGGTTGATTACTACTTTGATTTTCCTTCTAATACAGGTCAGTGCCAGCCAACACTCCTTTCCATACCCTGGAGAAAAATCTGCATCAGGCCCAACACCACCTGCAGTGAGATTTGCCTTTCTATCAYACAAGCAGACTCGGTCCCCTCAGTTGGCTGGGGGACCTTCAATACCATGAGAGAGCAAAGCACTCTGTACAGCTGAGCTGCAGCCATTTACTCCTGAGGGCAAACAAGTGTTGCGTTTTGCAGACCTCTGAGCAGTACATCAGATTCAAATAAAATGTGCTGCCTCCTTATACTCGCTTATTTTTATACTAGCAACATAGTAAAGCTCATCAGTGAACTTTGTGTGATTTAGCTCCCATGCAACTAAACTAAAACCAGAGATTAGGGGAGGATTTGCGTTATGAACTGTTTCTGCCCTCTGGCAGACATGCATGGGCTAATTCTGGTGACAGTAAGACCTGGAAAAATTTCAGGAAACAACCTAAAGACTACATAAAGCTGAATACACAAAGCTAACCATATAACCCAATTTCAGCAGAAAATGCAATCATATTTCAAGCTCATATTACTGCATAGTAAAGCTAAAGAGCATGCTAATTTCTCTCTAGTGATCCTAATTTTATTTTCAACTGCTTTTCCCCATTTGAAATTTGCAATTCAATGCAATCAATTTCACTTTGGTTAAACACTTTAATGTGCTCTAATAAAAACAGGCAATTGATATTCTAATTCTGTTGTATTGAAACTAGCACTGTATTATGAACACACATGACAAAATATAGCAAGCACTATGGCAGTTACGTAGAGAAGTTTCTTCCTCAGTTGTTTATGAGATATAATACCAGTCTGTATGGCACTTTTAATTTCAAAGGATTATACTGTACTTTACAAATTACACCTTTAAATACCAGGTCACCTTAATTTCTATCTACTGGTTTTGGGATGCATCAGGGTAGTAGTCTTTTAACACTTCACAGCAGTACCACATCATAATTTAGGGACCACTCTTGCAAATATTTTTGCGCACGCTTCGACAAACATTTTGCAAGTTTTTTTTTGTGTGTTCCCTTGCTGGGAATTATTTTTAGACAGAATAGTTACCACCAATAATCTCATAAATAAATAAACAGAAAAACTAGGTAGTGCCCTTAATTACCACTGACTAGTGGTAAGAATCTCATTTTTGACTGCTGTCTGTGTTCAGCCATCAAAGACCCCTGCAGTACTGATTCAGTATAAAGTACTGATCAGTACTGATCCGGATAAAGATCACCATCTAAGGAATAGCCCACTACACTCTTGTATTCTTTGCTGATTTTCCATAGTGATTTCAACAGTCCTGAAGCCAATAAACCCTTGAAATCAGATGAAATCACCGTATGACACATCATGTGTTAAATCAGCTCAGCACTTGACCTTCTCAGACTTGACCTGAGACATAACTTTAATGGCAGAGGCAATTCTGCTTGTAAAAAGGACAAATGTTGAAGAAACATGGGGCACTGCAGTGCCCAAAGGAAAACTGGAAGAGTGTATACGTATCACTTAATGTATCTGGATGAGTCCCTTCATCTGTGTGTTTCAGACCTTCTCTCCTGAGCATCTAGAGCTTGACTCCCACTCTAATTCTCCACACAAATTTTCTGATGCATACCTTTACCCTCAGAAATGACGAAAGCTCATGCAAACTTCAAATAGGAATAGATTTAGAGTTGGCTTTGTTGGTTTGGTTTTTTCAGACAGATCATCATATTCAAGGCAAAGGTATTTTGCATTACATTATCAAATGTGAGCGGGATCACCTTCAGAAGGATTAACGGATTTGCATTGATGAAATATTGCGACACACAAGACACATAATTATTGGTCTTAGTTGATACTTCTCTCCCTTACATGTGCTACCTACTAGCACTGATTTAATCAATTTTTCCTCTGAATTCAGGTCAGATCAATTATCTCACAGAAGACAAGCTTATTTGTGAATCAATTACCTCCTATGTGTTTTTATGCTATTATTTTTTCAATCTTTCTTGATAAATGAGAAGCTATTACATTTGGACAAATATTTTTACAAATCAGTTGGTAGGCAGGCAACAATAACAATATTGAATAGATTTCCATAGAAATGAGCTCATTACCTCTGTCTGTTTGTGGTAAAATAGTTTCAAGTGGGTTTTGCATATGTGTGTTGCCAATCTGGTAGGCAGAGATAGATGCATAAAATGTAATTAACAGATAAACATGGCACAAACTAGTATGGGAGGTTGTGTTCTGAACTGCTCAGTTGCTTGGTTAATTTAGACCTTGTGCAATTCCTGATCGATAAATCAATAATGAAATCAATCATTTTTTCTCAGAATTATCCACTCTGGGTATGGTAGGGAGTTATTAAGGACTTGCCTGATCTGCTATAACTGTGTTGGTCTTAGTGGTGCTTTCAGCTGAAGGACAATTAGATCCTGATGGCGTGCCCAAATATCAAGTCAGGTATGTAAGCAGGAACCACATAAAGCATGCCTAAAACAAAGGTCATGACATACCTAATTTGGTCTAGCCAGTAATAATTATTCAATACCCAGACTGCTTCGTATTATGTAAACAAATGTGCACTAGCTCAGGTTTTCATATTATGAAAACAAATGTGCACTAGCTCAAGTAAACATTTGCCTCTTCAAACCATGCATTGTTTGCAACAATCAATAGCTCTCCTTTGTGAGTAAAGACCACACCGTTTCTGTAACAAGATAAAGAAACTGAAAGGTGCTTTCGGTTACTAGATTCAAAAGCAAAATATAGCATCAAACATTCATGATAAAGTAAATGCTACTACACTCATGAAGCTTGCTTTCTTTTACAAGGGATTGTATTTTAAGGGATATAAAGCATAAGACAAATTTGGGGGACATTTACAAASAAGCAAAATAGAAACAAAACCAGTAAGCTACTGTGTAACCAAACACCAATCCAACAATCCAACCACAAACCTATCTATGGGATCACCAAATACAGATGTGTTTCTAAAGAAATATTACTGTCAAGCAGAAAGGATAAAAGGAAAAACTGTTGAGAAAAAACAATACTGGATTGCTGCCATAAAATCACTACTGCCTACACAATTCTCTTTTTCTCTTAGTTTACCCAGTGCAGCTGGATTGCAGTGGAGTTATTTATTGCAACCCCTTTCAAGACTCACTCTCCAGAATTTAGCTGTCTAGAGAGACTTTGCCGTGACATGTCTTAAAGACCCATACCTATTCACCCCATCCTCCCTTAACTTCATTAACTTATACTTTTCTGGATCCTTTTAAAAATTACTTTTCTTGCTTCAAACTATCCATGTACTTGCTCCAGTCTATCTTCTAGATCTCTTCTGTATTTTCTCTTTTAGTATTAGGACTTCTTTTGAACTCATGTTTGCTAGTATATAATAACTAGATCTCTGCCATGTCTTCTTTATTCATGCTGGCCGATGCTGTATCAAAAGCCTACTTAGTTCATCCTACTGACTCTTTTCCTCCTCTCTTGTCTCTTGGCTTTACTCACACTTCTGTTTCAAAGTTGATCTATAAAAACCTTTTCCTTCCTGATTACAGTTCCTAATTTCACTCAGTGCCTGCTATAATTTCTTAATTAACTCTCTAACTATATAATTAAACTTTGTCACATTTTCTGAAACATCTGGCAGGAAAGAAGCACTCCAAATAAACTTGTAGTATTACTAAACAGGTTGCTATTGACTACTGCGTCTCATCCCAACTAGCGCTGTTTCTATCAACACTGACTACATCTTTCTCGTGGCTTAGCTGGTAAATCTTCTAGGACAGGAGTAGTGTTTTGGATTGGTGTTTGAAAAGCCCTGAAGAGTAGTCTCCAACCACTCTGAGACTGACAACAGTATAATTTAAAGAGACTGTAATAATACGTAGGGATAAAGGTTTCCTATAGAATTTGACATATTTAATAATGCACTGAGGTGCTTCAAAAACTGTTCCTTTTCTTCAAACTGGACCTCCATTTGCCTAAATATGTGGGGTGTCAGTCCTACAGACCACTTATTAGCACAGCAATAAAGGGTACCTTTTATTGGAATGAAAAGAAACTTCCCCACATGGCCCCSCACAGGTACCTGCTTGGCAGTGTGTGGTTCTGCACACCTCTCAGCTAAATCTAAGAGCAAGCTCCAACACACAAAGACTTGAAACATCCCTGGGGGTTCCTGTGTCAGCACAGCTCTCTGTGCTTGCACATTAACCTGTGACAGACGCACTGACTAGGCTGCCGATTTGTTAAGCAACTGCCACAGAGCTTCAGTTACGATTACAGGCAGTCCTTGTTACCAGACACCTASTGCTTTAACATCAGCAATGAAGATGAGTCATTAAAGCAACTTCAGAGCATCACTGAGCAAGTGCTGAGACAAATGTCTGTCTGCTGTGACATCTAAGAGAGCACTGCCCCGGGGTGTTCTTTCCATTATTATCTCTCTCTCCCCAAAGTCTATCTCAAATATTGAAACTCCACCCCTGCTGTAAGCTCAAAGGGAGAAGGAATTTTGCCCTTTCACTTTCCTCCAGCATCCTGCTTATTTCAGAAGACTTTATCAGTCTATCCCAGCCTGAGACTTTGTTTATTGGGGTCTTTCTTCTGACCCTAGTAATACAGCTCCTCTGAGCTTTTTCCAAAGAGCAAGAGAAGTTTTGTAAATCAGCATGATTCCTATATTGCCACTCACACTGTGAAGGGTGGGTATGAAGCCATCATATGAATTTCAGCCTGGTACAACCTGGGAAAGTTATGGTTGGCAGCAGACAAACTGAGATGGTCTGTCTGCAGACTCAGGAAGGTGACTTTGCAGTTCACACCTGGGTAGAAGATTATCCTTGTAATCCTCAGACATATTCATTTAATGTGGTACTGCTTTTCAACACTTCCACCAGGAAAAGTTTCTCCATACTCTTGCTCTAAAAGGGATTTTTCTAGCCCTGGAAGTATTCTTTCACTTCAAATATTTACCAGCAATAATCCACCATCTTTTTTTATTTTTGTCTTTTGGGGGAGTTTTGTCTCTGTAAAGACAGATTGTCTCAGGCAGAGTTAACAAGCAAGGAAGAAGTTATAGCGATGGACTCTTCGATCGGTCTATATGTGAGAAGTGCAACACTGAGCAAGCATGTATAGAGAATATTAAAAGAGCTGTAAGCCTCTTAAAACATCTTCCTTGATGCAATTTGGGATGAAATATACATTCAGAATAAATTTTCACTTAAATAACAGATGGAATGAAAATAGGTCAGTATCTCAACCTCATGTTTTTAAACTTTACCTCTCAGAGTGACCTGACAATCTGATGCAACTTGACTGCATAATTGACTTGTTACAGTACTAGGACTTGGAGATATTATTTGATCCATTGCAGATAAGCAAAGGACAGTATGGCACCTTTATCTCCACGGTAATTCACAAAATTCAGAGCAGTCAGTTGGAGAAAAATGCTTCAAAAAATAACAGTCTGTGTTCCATTTGATGCAGATCTGTCAATCCTATTCTGTGCAAAGAGGGCTTTGGAACTAGTGAGACTTGCTCAGCTACCAAGTATGTTTATTTCAGATCCTGTATTACTAGGCAGTGGCTATGATTTTTTGGGTTGTTTCCAGCCACGATGAACTGAAGCAGAGTTCTGCCACTTTTCTCCTCCAAGGAGGGTGAACCTGCAGGCAAACCAGGAGATGGCTGTTCAATTTGAAGAACAGATGTTCAGAAATGCCTTCTCAGGCAGAGCAGAGACATCCCTGGCTGCGCAGTATCCTGATCCACTACACATAAGCATATTTGTTCTCTACCTGCAGCCAATCTGTGAATTATCTATGTGGTTTCAGACAGGGTACTGGTTTAACTGAATGGACAGCTGGTACCTGATACTGACATCCTGTGCCAAACGCTAATAGCTTGAAGTATGTGCCTATTCAAACTACATCCAATGACATCATTCATATGTAGAATTATGTGCAAACACATAAGCAGAGATGGGTTTGTAATAACAYCCACTTCCCCAGCTATCGTCAGGATTATTTCTTAGGAAGAAAAAAATGAACACATTTCAAAAATGAACAAGATGTAACACAGGCAAATTGAATGCAGACAGTAAGATGTCACAATCTCTATCGTCAATTGCTCAAATGTAAACATGATGTCCTAATCATCACATTCCAAAAATGAGTCCTTAAGTTACACCAGAGTCCTTAAGTTAGAAACCACAGAAGTGGTTTCAGTAGGTGTTGAGAAGCTGTAGCTTGTTGTAAACTCCCTCAGAAACTTGCTCTGAACCAATGAAGGAAAACGCATTCTCCCCCTCTCTCTTCCATTTAGATACCCAAACACAGATTTTTTTTGAAGCTTGAGGATTCCAAATTTGAGAGTTTTGACTTAAACTCGCAAGAACGTAACTTCTGCATGTGCCCATTCTGTGATAATCAATTTAAATTCTGCAGAAAAATGCTTTTAAGAAAAAAAAAACACAAAGAGATATTAGCACTGTGTTAAAAGGATGCCACCTACTGGGCATCCCACCAACCTCCGGTAAAAGACCTGGAGAGGTAAGTAAGCAGGTCTGAGAAAACTGAAAAAGCCTGCTTTGCAGGAAAGCTCCCTAAAACTGGGGGAAAAAAAAAAAAAATTAATATATCTCTGTGCTCCTTCAGCTCAGGGTTTCCCAAAAGCYTGTGGTTTTCTTTCCTTTCTGCCAGCTTTCTCATGCATCCTTTTTTCTCCTGTAGTAGTAGCAGCAGCAATAGCCATGTTTCATGAGCATTTATTCTTTGCATTTTCTTCTTAACTCTTTCCCTTCTGGTACCTATATTCCTGCTGAGAAGGTTGCATCTTAACCATCTGTTCACCATTTTTTCCATTGTCCTCTCTTAGGCTAACAGGCACTGTCCAGGCTTCCCACTGAAAACAATTAAAAGATGCAATATATGTGCACACATGCGGAGATATACACAAGCAAAAATGATGGAATTAGTATCATGCTTTAGGGGAAAATCAGACTGTGGTCAAAAAGAAAAGTTAAAAATGAGGTTTCAGCTTTGAGTTTTATATTTCCTGCTTTTGTGAGATTATCTCAGCCCTGTTACTTAATTGTTCTGCCACTACCTTCTGCTTCAACTATTGGATTTCCTTTTTATTTAAAATACTGCATTTAGTGGGAAACTTTCAGGCACATAGGGAACTACTTTTGTTATATCTAATGTCCCTTGCAACTGTGGAAAATATCCAAAAAAAACCTGCAGAATTGGTATGAGTTTATAAAGTCTCCAAGATTAAACATAAACTTTCAGAAAAGTGTGTCGTTCTTGTGCCATTTGTTAGTCAGAGGACTAACAAAACAGAGGGCCATGTTCTCATTTACCATTGGGACCAATTATACTATTCCAGCAGAGTTAAAAGACTTTGAAACAAACATGGATTACATTTATATCTACCGTCTCTAGGCTCCTTTTCACTACCAGATTAATGCAAAGGCACCTTAATTCTATGCATTAGGTCCTATTCTCATTTTCACTATGGTCACTCTTCACTACGTTGACAGTACAAAGAGGAGTTCATATGAATCAACTGTTTTCAAGTAAGAATTAAGGCTTTAATGTGTGATGTACAGTGGGTCACAGGGTAGGTTTACGTAGTTTTAAAACCAGTATCATTATGACTACTAAGGGTATCCTCTTTCTTGTAATTGGAAGAAGTATTCGGTGCAGTAACCGATGTGGTAACAGATATGCTTTTTAGCCATCAGCATAGTTTCTTCCTCTCACTCACATCAGGATGAGCCTACTCACATTGTTCTACTGCCCACTCCATGGGAACTCTGCTGGTTTTCATCATCCCACTTCCACTACCACAGCACAATAATTTGTGCTCAACCAGCACCCGGGTGTCAGCAACTCAAGCCCACTCTTTAAATCCATGCTCACAGAGCTTTCAGGCCTGTGACTTTCAAAAGAAACAACTACATTACAAAAATCTAGGAGCATGCCAGCACAGCGGAGGGACAAGCAGTCGCATTTGTGCCAGGCTTGAGAGTGGGCAAACGTGCGCGCCTGAGAGTGGCACTGCGGCAGCCTGAGGCAGCGAGCGGAGGGCGAGGATGCAGTCTTTTGTGTTCGGTGCYACATCAGCCTGGCAACACCGCTTCTGGCCCCTGCCGGCACCAGAGCGAGCCGGCATGGCTCGGAGCAGCATCGCTGCAACAGGCACATCCCTGTCCCTCATGTCTGCTGGCCAGAAGAAGATGAAAGGGTTGCTGGCATCTGTCTTCCCTGGATTACAGTTTCTGAGGGCACCGTACACAGCCTCAGTGCTGGGAGCACCTGAGATCAGCCCAGTTTCCTCATTAGACTCTGCAGAGATTAATTGTGTGTCATGCATTTTTATTGTATTTTACCATTCTACTTCCAGGCATAAAAGGACAGACGTTCTGATTCCAGTCTGCATAACCACTGATGTAAATGTATGAATTCAGGCCAGTGATTTAAGTTGTTACGACCTGTTTATGGAAACGCTCATTATAACCTGTTTCCCAATCCCTGAAAAAGAGAGTTCTGCCCAAGGGTGGCAGAAATTATGGGAAGAAAAATGCAAAAGAGAGGTTTATTTTATTATTAGCCAACAAGACTGGCTCTAAGCGGGATGGCAAAACAAGATCTGTAAGCAGATGGGATAGGGACCTTGTTTCAGAGTGACAGGAATTTGCATCATGCACACAGACCATGCTTTAAGAGTGTATCTCCTAGCTACAGAAAACCCTAATTCTACCTACCTACACRTGCTAGATGATAGATTTTCTTTTTCCTCCTCTTGGGAAAAGTCACATGGCACAAGTTAGCTTGTACAGTATTTTGAGAAGTACTACATTCCCCCATCTGTGTGGCAGTGCTTCTTACTTGCTATGTTTGCTTACAGAGTGAAGTTCACTTAGGATGAGGATACTATGGAAAGTAGTTTGGGAAATGCTACTTCAGTAAAATTGTAAGAAAAATCTAAATCACCAACTTTTAAGAACACCAAAGCCACCTTCTCACCTCTTCCACCCTCATGCTTTGACCATACCCAGGGATTCCAGATAATACCTTGCTGAAATGTCGAACAGAATTAAGGAGGAGGAAACTGCTCAAGAATAACAGTGTACAAGTTAAACAAGAAGGAGAAAGAGGAAAGACAGTTTTCCACTAGATCTCTCTCTCAAATGAATGTGTGAATACCTGAAGTGGTTTCCTCCCTCTCCAAAAGTCTATCACTCTCTTTTTTTACTATTAACTGAGAGTTCTGTCATACATAATGATATTGCTCTGTGATTCAGCAGAATTTGAGGAAGTCAGTGTACCAAACAGGATTTCACCAGTATATTTCTCTCTTTATGTTATGCATACATTACAACAGGTATGAAAACCTATGAGTAACTTTGGAGGTGTCTTAAGTATGGTAAACATACTTTGTATGTTTACATACAAAGATACAAAAGTATCATCTTTGCTATTTTACAGTATCCCATATTCTAACTACTTTGAATAGCAGATCACATCTTGTATTAGCTCCTGTCACAGAAAAACTCACTCCTGACATGCTTCAGTCTCAATGACAGGATGGCAGTGCTTCCAGTTATGGGAGCTAACTCATGCCCAGCACTGCTTCATTTCTCTTGCAGTGTGTGCAATCTACTCTTAAAAAAAATACCTTAAAAGGAAGCAGAGGATGAAGAACAGAGGCRTACCTCTTTTATCAGGCTAATGTTAATGATCCACAGAAAAAATGAGAGTTCTTCATAGACTAGCATTAAACATGAAAGCTAACAGACCGGCTGTCATACTGCCACCTTCTTTAAGATTGATGAGCTTTAACTATTCAGCAGCATTAGGACCACTTTTATATTACCTCTCAATAGTATCCTAAGTATATCAGCTTTAGCTTTCTGAAACTTTTATTTGCGGCCTAAGGCTCTTAAATTTCTGCATTGTTTTCACTTTCCATCTTTGATTTTACTAATGGATGAAATTTTTAGCAAAAACTCTGTGTTCAATGATGTTAAAAGATCTTTTAAACAAAAACATATGGTACTTTCCTGTGTTTGTAAATCACTGGTGCCCTTATCTCATATAGAGTCTCTTGGAATTACATTAATAAAACTAAATTCATGTAATAAGTCAGACGATTAAAGACTCTCCAGATTATAAAAGTAACTCCAAAGTTAGAAGCCGCTTGGGTAACCCTTATTTAGCCTTCTTGGGGATAGGTACTACAATTTTTAATTACTTGTCCTCACACTTCTTTCTCCATTGGAATCCTTCTTCACTGGGTTTCTAAGGATGAACAGTGCCCACTGAATGAAAAGTGATTCAATAYTTTATCACTGGTATTTAGTGGATTTCATTTATTGTACATACACCAAACCTTGCATGGTAGACAGATTTATTAATTTCTTTACATGGGTTTTTCCTTGGTGCTCTTTACTGCAGTATAAATCACTGACAACTAACTCACCTTCAAACTACTGCTGTTTGGTAAGAGATAGTATTATCGTGATTCCACAGATGAGGAGCCAATGCATTTCCTTTTGATGGCTTGGCATTTTTTTCCTTAAACAAAGAAAGACTTCTAAAACTCACTACCTGCTCTCAGTAACTCAGCATATCATATGTATGAAGGATGAAGAAGCAAGACCTAAGACATGGAAGGAAAAATGTTTAAAAGACAGCTGACAGTGTGTTGTTGTGTTTTCATAAATGTTGCCATGTGCACACTAGTGCAATTTTCCCAGCTCATGCAGCACATTCTGTAGAGGTATTTCTCCATGGAATGTTTCATTTTATTTCAAGGTGAACTATGTCCATATTTTCTAAAATTCTTGGGCCATTCTTGGACCATGCAATAGAATCTCTTCCTCCTTCAAGTTCTTACAGAGATGACATAATTTCTGCTATTTAGCAGGCAAGTTGCTACCCCTACTCTGAGTTTCAGTTCCTTTGAGAAGATTAGTGTTTTCAGCCCTTTTTCCCGTCTCCCATTTTTGAACATGCTTGGATGGCTCCTTTCCAGACCACAGTAATTCCCTGAGTCATAGAAAAAACTAGGCTGGAATGGACCTCTGGAGATAACCTAGTAACCTCCCTGCTCAAAGAAGGGCTAACTTCAAAGTTATATCTGGTTATTCAGGGTCATATCCAGGCTAGTTCTGAGTTTCTCCAAGGATGGAAATTCCACAGCCTCTCTGGGCAATCTGTTCCAGTGCTCAACTGTTCTCATTCATCTGCTCTCTAAGGATTTGGATCTGACTGTGATTTAGAAAAGTCCCCAGTATCATATGATTAACACTATCGGGTTTTAGTGGCATTCACTCTGGTAAGAGGGTGAGATTTTTTTGCTATTTCAAGACCTCTCTTCTTCGATATATCTTGCGCAGACGATTTATCAGCAGGCATTTTTGAAACGCTGCCTTCTGGATAAAGTGTTAGAAGGCATTAATTAGCTGCCCTCCTTGTCCTATCTGACTTTCCAATACCAAATTATGCATCTAACATAATGAATATGCTTGCTAGAGAGGGCTTGGAAGTGATGTCATTTAGCATGAGTGGGTTGTTTTGTTCCTGCATGATTGCATGATTGTTCTTGTGTTGAGTTGTTCCTGATTCATTGCCTTAAAGATCTTTAATATCTATGTATACATGGAATACCCTATCATTTTTCTTCTYTACTGCCATCATCGAGTGCACCCTTCCCCATGGCTTCTTCACTTTTCTAATTAATGTCTTTATTGCCAAGGGGCTCAAAGTGGAAATAATAGTTATCACAGTGCAGTATGCACTTCTGGTACTGCCTTATAGCTAGATTTTGCAGCAAGCAGTTGACATCCTCTGTCTTCAAACATACACAGAAACTCAGTGTTACACAGGCCTGCCAGGCTACATCTTTTTCCAGTTTTCACTGCCTTTAATGTATTTATCAAATTTAATGAATAGCTAAACTTTAAATCCAAAATTAATTCTGCAGGAGTGTCTATTATAGAGATATCTGGACACTTACTTGTATCATTGGACTTTTATCTACATAGAATAAATGTTCTCATAACCTACTAGCCTTGTTTTGTGCCACAGGTTCAATTTTTCCTGTAGTCAGTCCCAAAAATTGTACCCCAAAACTGATGCTACTTTTTATGGCTATTTTTTCCCAATTTGTTTTAAAAGTTGCATGTCTCACCACTATAAATCTCCTTTTTTTAAGAGCAACACTGCTGCTGGTTGCTTTCCCCAGAGACATTCTTCAGCTGCACACATTGAAGGCTTTGATCTCCTCAGTTTGCTTTGCAGTATTTAACATACATCTTCTCAAACACCTGCTCTTTATTTTTCATTGCATGATACTTCCACACTCACTGGCAATTTGCTGGGTTTGTGCCTCTGCAGTATGCTTCTCTTCTAATCTGAACTCTGGTTGATGCTCCTCTCTGGGACTGTGCCTATGAGTGACAGCTGACTTCCCACATTTTATCATCTACATGTCATCACCATTACTGAGGTGTCCTCTCATCTGCTCCGTATCTCTTATGCTCTAGCCATTCTAGTGGTATTTTAGGATATTCAAGTATCCTCCATTAACATACATACTTTTATTTCTTTTTTACCTCATCCTATTAGAAGTTTCCAGAACCCCACTCTCCTCTACAGAAAGTCTTTATAATCAGTTACAGCTGGCTGATTCACTTGCACTAAAGGACTCAGCAGGTCCTCAACTTTCCTAAGATTTCCTCCCTGAACAGAGAACTCCTCTCTCTGAAATCATATACTTCAAATCACTCCAACTGTCCATCCACATTTCTTCTGTTAGCTTCAGAAGTTTTCCCTTATAGGCATCTATAAACGTTCTCATCTGTCTGTACAAAAGAATATGAGAAACAGAATCCTTCTCCTTCTTTGCCTGCAGTCCAGCAAGAAACTGATTCCATCAACTAAACCTGTGCATTAAATGAAACCTTCTAGAAGTTCAGGAGGTGTACACTTCTTGCCTTTCTCTGTACAAGGAACACAAAATTTTCTCCAGATTCTGTCTGTGTCTACATGATACCCGCTGAAGCCCAGCACAGTAAACCCGTGAAGAACAAATACCATTGTGCTAAGATCAGTACGCCAGTGTTTTAACTATGCATGGTGAAAATGGCTCATGAAAGGGACTAGAACCTTTAAAGTCCACTGCAAAAGTCTACGTCAGCGGGGCTGAATTGGTCACAGCAGTGGCACACTGACATCCTGTACGTTTAAGTCCTGAAGGAAAATAAAATATCACCAGAAATCTGCACAGATATCTGCTGGCAGCAGAAGACCGGTGAGACTCCRGAAGGTCATGTATGACTGGTGCATTGTCAAGGGTATTGCCTCTCTCACCTTGAGCTCCTCCATTATGAACTTTCTTCTRTTCTGTCTCCTCCCAGACATTAGCTGCTGCTTCTCACCTATTTCCACTCTCCATTCTTTCAGTACCATTCACAATTCCCAGTCAGACCTAGCTCCTTCCAAGCTTTCTGCCACTGCAGTACCAATCTCCTTCCCTGGCCTTCAATTTCTCCCCTTCTTAACTATCTCACTTTCCTGGCTTCATGACTCCAGTATATTTAATGGGGAAGAGAGAGGGAATTCTGTCTCTTCCAATGCATCTTCCTCCTATCGTCCTGGTGTCCTGCCAGCTCCCACCCCTACTAGCACCTAAATGCCTCTTCCTGGGAATGTCAGCAGTTTTCAGATATCAGTTTGACCCTCGGCATCTAATTTGTCAAACAAGCTTGTCCTTCTCAAATGCTTCCTGTCTCTAACTCCACTGGCCCTCAGTACTAACTCCTAATGCCAATTTCAGTATCCCTCTTCCATGTCTGAAACCATTCCCATTTCCCCATACTCCACACTATTTATACCTATTCCCGCCCCTCCTTTGTGCTTTAGTCTTGTTCTATCTGCTCTCAGTTAGGCAGCATAAACTGGTTYACACTACCTCAAAACTGTGATTGCGGACCAAAGCTCTGGGAAGATCAGGGCCGTACATGTGTGGGTGTCTTCTTACACAAATGGCAGAAGGTTCAGTCCTGACTCAGGAACCATCTACTGCCAAGTCTATTTTCCACCGCATGGTAGCACAAGAACTTCTCAGAGATAAAGAGTGACCAGAACTTGTGGACAGAAGCAAAACAACATATCCTGCATCAGAGGAGATTTTCAGAGACGATGAAAATTATCTGGCTAAGATTTTCCAAATAAATTCAACAGATTGAAGATGGAGGCAGTTAACTTTTCTTTTTTGTAAGTATGCACTGTGAATAGGGCTGTATTCTCTCCCAATATCTCCTCCAGGCTGTTGCATCCTTGTCCATCCAAACCATGCCCATTGCAGAGTATAAGATGCTTATTATATTATGGTGCATTTGTTTGAATTAAAATAGTATTTTACTATAAATAAAATACTTTTATACATAACTGAAATTCCGCTCACCTGCAAAAGTATTTTTATAATGATAGTAAAAATCTAGATTTCATWAAAAAATTCCTGCAATTCATTAATATGTTTCCCTTTTCATTGAAAAAATGGAACATTTTCAACAGTAAAATTAGTTCTGAAATACATTTTATAAAATTCTACACTGAAGTAACTGGAGTAACTAACTACCTTTAAATGTTATACCCATATGATTTCTCCATGTGGAATTACATATGAGTTGAAGACCACAATTCATCACTTCAGGAAATCTCTTATCGAACATATTCTTTGATGTGGTATGTGGCATGGTTGTAACATATTTGATGACCCGCATTATAGTAAAGAAGATTCTGACCATATGTTGCAAGTTATTGACATAAGTAGAGAAATTATAGGCTTTGATACTAATAAAACATTGTCCCAGTATTTTGTGAGGGTATGAAAGTATCTTCATACTTCAGTTAACAGTTGAGGTTCCACGGGACCTTTTCTGCATACAGTGCATACATACTTCCTTCTGGCTTAACCGTACTAATTTGTCACGCTCTATAGGCCATTAAGCCCCACTTCTTTTCCTCTTATTAAAGGGGAGGCTGCTACATTTTTCACCATGGACTAGTTTTGTGTAGATACAAAGATTTGTGTCAATTATATCACTGTGCAGATAACAAACTGCTACAGCAATGACAAAATGCTGGAGCGGGCTCGGGTTTTTAGTTTGCATGTACATCTCAGTCTTGAAATATTTTGGATGGTAGGTGAAAGAGATGAAGTGAGAGTTACACGGTGACTACCGACAGGTTTTTCCAGTGATGACCTCTGATTACATTAGTCATTTCATGAGATGAACACATTTCCTTCAAAACACTCCAGGTCTGATTGCCAATAAAGTCAGCAGGTGTTTAAACACTTATAAACCCAAACATACATGTTGTCTTTTCAGTGCTGAAATTACTCCAGTCTTTAGGAAGCATATACTATCAAATACCATGAGACAACAAAAACGAAAAATATTATAAAAAACAGAAGAGTAGAAAAYACTGGGTCTGCTTTATTTGTAAGAACATATGGTAACAATGATTATTATTTATTACTTGATCCTGCTTCAACCCAAATTGTACTTGGCAACATTTGAACACAGAGGAAAATATTGTATTGTAATGCAAACAGCTCAAGGGCTTAAACGAATCAAGCCCTTGAGCAGCCTGTAGTAGGGGAAGTGACCCTCAGAAAATTAAAGGAAGTCTCTTCACACCCAATTTGTTCCCCATCACAGAGTCTTTCTCAAGACCAGGGCTTAAAAGATTTGCTAAACTCCGAGCACTACAGCTCTGCACAGTCAGGAGCACATGATCAGCCATCTATGGGTTACTCTTTCAGTTTCTCAACAGATGTTCTTAAACAGTCTGAAGCAAAGCCAAAGACTTACCAGAGATGCTCTAAATTGGTCAGACTAAACTATCCTTCGAATCAGCCTCACACTAATCCTGTTTGCCATTTCCCTTTGTTAGAAACAGAGTTCCTGGAAGAGTTACAATATAAAATGTTAACATTCAATAATCCACTCAAACACCTGTATAAGCGACTAAACCAGTACCACTGATCTGTCTTATCAATACATTGCACATGCAAAATCAAATATTGGAGCGTAAATGAAATTTCCTCTGCTACAATATATGTAAATGGAAGACAGTGCTGTCTATTAGTTAATTAGGGACTTTGTAACGTAACTTTCCAGAAGGTCATCTCTATGACTAAATGCACAGGTGCACATATCATTCAAAGCATGTCTTTCTTCTGAGCTCTGCCTTTTCTGCAAAACACCTCCTTCTCTAAATTTTTTGTTATTTGATGTAATTTCTGCATCCCATATCCTTCAGTCTTCAGTGTTTCCACCCCAGCAGCAACAGCACAGCTGAGGATAACAGCAGTGAACCTACCCTTTCACCTTCCGTACTGTTTGGAGAGTAGGGATTTGGAGACAAAAGAAAATGAGGACCACATTAGAACCTGGACTGACTGGTGAGAACAGAAGGAGTTCTTATCAGGAGAGATCCAACTTTTAGTCACATGAGGAAACTCAGCAGTCTTAGATACCTTTCTTTACCAAAGCCAAAAAAAAATTAAGAAGTTTCTCTAAGCAATCAAAGGTGTAAGCATCAAAAGGTGTAAGCATCCTCTCTCTCCTGTCCTTCAATATTCAAGGCTGGAGGAGATTGCACACAGCATGTTTAAGAGTACGAAATGCTCAGGCCCACAGGGTGTTTCAGGCTGCTAGTATAGTTTGGAAAGGGACTATCATGACAATCTAAAGATCAAGTATCTTCTGTTGTTCATTCTACTCCAATCGATGAGAGATGACAGCCCATAACATATAAAGAGCTGTAACTTTATGGGTCAGCATTCATTCCTCTTTTGTGAGGAATCATACTCGTCCATCCAAAGATGCCTACCATCTGCTTGTTAGTTGACATACAGCAAATTACATCATCATGTTTCATAAAAGAAAAGAGAGAGCAATGTAAGAGAAGGACCTAGTGATGAAGCAGTTGCACAGCTACAGGTAACTAAGACTACAGAATACAGGCTACAGACTAAGGCTACAGGTAACTAAGACTACGTGAATGAAGACAAACATCAAGAAAGAAAGCTCGGTGATAGCTCTGCACAAAAGAATGTAGCTTGGGAAACAGAAAGTGAGAGACACACAGGTTCTGGACTGAAGGCAGTGTGGAGCATCACCAGTTCGGTACTGCATCATAACAGGGGTAAATTTAAAAAGAAAAATCACTTGTGGGAGTCACATTACTTCCTCACGGATCACTTAAATCAAGACAGCTTGATTTGCTACAGATAACTGCTCTGGCACACACAACCTGCAGGGAAGATCCAGATACAAACAATATCAACGAAATACAACTGCAGAGCTACCTGTGATTTTTCTAAGCAGTTAACACTCATTACTGATATCAGCTGGAGGCAAATCAAAACTAAACGAAATGGAGTCATCCATCTGCATACATCACAGCTGAAATGCTACAGTCACATGAGCTTCTCGTGTTAGAGCACGCCTCAGTGCTGCCTGAGAGAAAGAGAAGTGGCTAATTCACGCTATGAATTTATTCAGTCTTTGATTACCTTTCTCACTCTTCCATCAAGCTCTAAACAGTGCCATGGATTACAGCAATTTTTGTCATGAGAGCACTGTAAACTAAGTCAATATTTCACCATAAAAAACCACACACAGAAAATTCAGTTGACCTTAGAAGGGACACTGTGCCAAATGTGGTGTCTCATTACAGTCATTAATAAAAAAGTAAAATAGATGTTCAGTTTCTTTTACAAGTCTATCTCAGCACAACCTTAACCATGGAGACTTGACATCTTTGTAATAGCAACGCTGTATTTTCAGAAGCATTTCAYATTTTTAAAAGAGATATTTTTAACCCTCAGCTTAGTTCTGAGAAGACAACTCTGAAGACAAGACACAATTCATCTTCACTCAAGCAACCTCCAAATGTCTGTGAACTCATTTGGCACTGCCTGCAGAAGTGTCCAATTTCTAGGACAAAACAACAGAATAAAAATCTGCTTTTCTAATTGTGGAGGGGTAGTTCAGCAGTTTGTAGCACATCCAGGAAAAGAAAGGCATTCCAAACACCTGCTTTTGAACAATAGCCATTTTCTATACTGTGCTTTACCCCATGCTAATGAGGACATGACAAACTAAAGTTAACATGTCAAAGCCACCAACAAACATACATCTTGTCTTTCTACTCCTTCAAAGTGCATACCGCTAAAGCTGCTATCAATAAAATATAGTGAAACCACAGATTCAAAAATACTGCAAAATTTCTCAAAGGTACTATTCATCTAATTCTTGGTAATAGTTAATAATATTCATCAAAAGCCACAGACAGTGTGATATGGTTCTTATGTACACTGCTGGATAATGCCAAGCAGGAAATTATTTGCTAAACAGTGTCACATGAAACTGCGCCACTGAAATGTGACACATGAAACTGAAATGCATGCTTATTTCCAAAAGTACTACTAGAAGTGCATTGTAAACAGCCAATTCTGCCAAATTTGTGCCTTTTATTAAGTATACCTGAAGTGAATGATAAAAAAGCCAAGCTCCAGAAGCTTATTTTTAAATAGATGCCATTCCATGTCACCTTTACTGAACCACACGGGGTTACTGTGAAAAAAACAGTTGTACTGCAATCATGTTGAGGTGCAATAGATAAGATGCACTTGGATGAACTGCATTTTTCAGTTTGTTTTCTGTACGATATGTAGAGGTAAGAACAACAGTACTGCACCATCAGTCCATCTCCTCCTGGACCCAAGAGAGCTCGTCCCTGCAGGTTCCCTGGGTCTCTGGTGCACAGGTTAAGCTGATCCTTGCAGTAACCCACCTTTCAGGACTACAGCACTTCMGTATGCAACTTGCTAAAAGCATTATTAGTTCACCTGTCCACCATATGATCCTAATTCAGAAGGCATTTTGGGAACCATGGAAAAATCCATGGCATCACCTACTCTCGTTCCCAGTGCTATTTCCTATCAACGATGTTCAATGACTCCACCTTCTCCTTATGGTTGAATACCAAAACTTCTTTTCTTCCTTGGTTTAATGGTAAGTCTTTGCATATGTCCGTACAAGCCAGTACAGGCAGTCAAATGGAGCTCTCTACCAGAGGGTAACTACCACCCCCAGGTCCTCCCCACCCTGGGTACCCAAGGGTCACCTCAAAAGCATGGAGCCAACTGAATGGTTTGTTCAGCAGATCACCCAAAGTAAGACTCCTTCAACATCTGTGGATACCATCATAATTAAAAAGGTGTCCACCTGAAACATGCCCATAAATACAATCTTTAGCATGACGCATGGATTTTCCAGTTGTAACTTTTGGGTGAATACCACGCCCAGCGTTGTTAGCAGTGCTGCTTATTGACTGAGATGTGGCCAATATCTCTGCCATCGCCATTTTGTATTAGCTAGTTCTCTATATGAGCAATTCAGTGTGTCTCTCCATTTCATAGGCAAAATCAGTTTAAATTCCATCCAATATGAAGGACGGTTTTAAAAGCAGTCTTGCATACAGATTCTTCATTCTTTCCACCTGCCAAATCCCACCATCAAAAGCTATGCATGGAAGCATAACTGTAACAAAAATAACAAAAAGCTTCAGCACAAAGTATCTAGGGTGTATGTGTTATTGACCTTCAAGCAAAATTCTTTTTTAAAATTAACAGTGCTATTTAGCTGTGTGATCTTTCGCAGTTGCTTCTGCTTCAGAAGAACGAGAACTCCCTTTCAGGAAATTTACGTCTAGGCTTTCTCTGCATCAGAACCACTCCTTACAGCATCTGTATTGTAGCACGTTCTCATACAAAACGCCACCTCTGTAACGCAGTACCATGCAGAGATCCCAGGGTTCATCCCGAAGCAGTCATTTCAGGTACCCAAAGCAGCTCTGTCAYGTAGGCATGGCAGCCACCCAGAGATCAGCACTTTGCTTCTCAGGACTGGGCCACAGGGCATGTCTTGCTCCTGGCACTTGTGTTGCACTCATGTACCAGAGGCTTCTAGCAGCCAGACCCACTCCTTCCTAAGTAGGGAAGTGACTAAAAGCAATGTCAAATGGAAAGTGGGTGTAAAACCAAAAACCAGCACAGAACAAACAACATGTAATTATGTGCTGTTCTTTGGCAGGCTACTGCTAGTAAACATTGAGGTTAATACTGAAGTAAACAAGATCAGAGGGAAATAACACACAACCTGCCTTAAGGCCATTCATTTCTGGGTACCTTTATCAAAGAATCAATTAACATTCAATCCTGTTAAAAGGTGCTCGGTGTACCCTTGTTAAGTACCGTGTACTCATGTTTAAGACCTAGATCATCTGTTGGCCTACTACATGGCCTTCAGCAAGATGTCTTAGTCTCTCTTGACTATTTACATTGCAAATTTTTCAAGAGAGTGAATTTTACTCTGTGCTTGTAGTTCTAGGCAGGGACCTGACTAGATGCCACTCTAACACAAACAGCGGTTGAAAGKGCTCAGCACATAACAGGATCGCCCCTGAAAAGCCCAGGTATGATCTGTGCTAGCATTAATATGAGTTTCAATATTGACTTCAATGGCAACAGTTAGGACCCAAACATCAATTAGCAGAAATAAAACAAAACTGAGCTTACCAGCTTACTAATACGTAGAACTGATGGGCATTTTCAGAACTGAATTTCATGGTACTTSCTAGCACAACTTTCGGTCAAGTGTATTTAGTTGCTCATTTCCTAAAAACTGTATTTGCATGCATAATTTTAAAAATAAATATAGAAGAGTCTTTTTTTCTATCTAATGACTTTCAGGAACTGTAAGTCATGATATGCTCTTTCTTCTTCCATTTTCACTTATACAAAATTAGTGGAAATTATTGGCAGCTATGTTGGTCATGCCAATATTATTATATAACAGGACTTGCAAGTGCCCATTTAGCTTCTTACAGGACCATAGATACAGATTTAAAATTAACATATAATACTAACTGGCTAGCTTTTAAGCATTGCTCCATTCTACTTTGATCTGGAAGAGAGTTGGAAGAAAAACAATTCAGCAAACACTCTGTAGAACATTGTCTTCATCTTTAATGAAAATTGTCAACTTTGTCAGATGGTTTTCAAAACCATTCTGCTGTAGACATGAAGAAAAAAAACTCTGCTGAACTGGATTCAGTCAGTTTATTAAGCTAATCCTTGTGAATATATTATTCGGTAATATTTCAACAAGGTTTTTAGAAAAGATGCTTCTGTTCCTTCATCTCCCGTTAAAGCCTATGAGCTGCAGAGAACTAAACTGTAACATAGCTCGATTGCTTGCTGACATTTTTATAGTAAGTCAAGTATTTAGCAGTTTATCTGTGAACTTCTTGGACATAAACAACATAATCTGATAATATTACTCCCCATACTTTCTGAATACCTCTGTGAAAATATGGTACATACGCAAACTGCAATCTAACTTGTTTATGATGCATTCTGACGAAACTGCCCATAAAAATTGGAGTATAAGACAAATCTGAACTGCCTACTCCTCCTGAAAGCACAATACAGTTTATTATATATAGTTTTTTTTAAAATACTGAGACCTGTGTGGCTCTTACCCATGATTCTAAAGCAGTGCTATGGAGAGTTGTTCGAAGTGCCATCACTAGCCAAATTTACACAATGCCACTTGAATTTCTAACCAAAGTTGGCTGGCACTCACTATAAATGACAATGAAGACCTATGGTGAAGCCCACTCTTTGGAGGGATTAATTGGAATTTTGCCATTGATCTTAACAGGGCCAACATTTGCTCAAGATTTATAAAGTTAGCATACTTTACTACATGCCAATAGGTACTGAAACACAATGTTTTAATTCATTCAGAGTAATTTCATGTCAGTCAGCATGACAGCTATAGTAAGCATCAGAGAGGCAACTTAGCAAAGGTTACCCACTGGTAAAGGTTGTCAGATATCTGAAGAAATTAAAAGGAAATATTAGCTCTCCTCTATTTAATTTACCTACTTGACAATTATGCTTAGGATTCTGAGTAGTGCACTAAATTCCCTCTTCAGCTTGACACCACCTGAAGTTTGASTTGTTGGTAGCAGAGAAACGTTACCCTGGTCATCCCTGATACACTCAGCCCTAGAGCAGTGCAGGGACCCTCCCACCAACCAAACACAAGGGTTCCCCACCTGAGTACCATCCTACGAACACTGGAGGGGAAAAGCAGCAGAAGCAAGAGCTTTATTTCATTCAGTGCCTACAAAAAGACAAAGGCATTTTAATGTGATGGCTTGATTAATTAATTCTAAACTCTTTTTAGCCAGACTACTTAACTCTAGTGTAACAGGGAAAGTGCACAGTCCTGGGAAGAATATCACACGCTGTATTACCCTTAGGAAGTTCAAGTGGTAGCCAGTGTACATAAAAGCGTGGCAGAAAGGCATGTTAGATATTGACAATATTGACTTCAAGAGGTCTTGGGATACACATCTTTATTCTTTTTATGAATGATTTTTTCGTTCATCTTTTCGGTTACAATTGACATTCGGTAACTAAAATAAAACAGTTTTTCTCTTTTCTTTACAAATTGTCAACTACTTTAACCTTGTCAAAAAGCCCACAAGAATGAAATCAATATAGCAATTTAAAGACAAAATTGGCAAGCATTTATATTGTACTTGGACACATCCAGTAAATAGCCTCATACATCAATCTACCGTCATCAACGGCAATAGTCTGAAACCTACTCATGTTGTTTTTACATTTGCGGTGTCAAATGACAAAGAAAGTAGAGATACCGGTCCAGCAGATGAAAAATAACACAGAAATAGTATCTGACATGAATGAGAAGCACGGACTAGTGACTCAGGTGTCATTTAAATGCCCTATACTTCCAGGATGGAGAACGGCTATTCTCTATAATCCATACCGTGCCGGCAGCGACCTGCTCGCCAGTGCAAAAGCCGCAGTAAAAACTCCGGGATTCRCCGTTCCCCGTCACCCCGCGGAGCCCCCGCGCCGGGCGGGCCGCTCCGGCGGAGCCCCGCGGAGGCCGCGGTCACTCCCGCGCCCTGACCGCCAACGCCGGGCAGCGGCGCCGGCCCGCACCCCCGCGCCCCTGCCTCCGGGGTGGCACCGCACACGCCGCTGCTGCGGGGCAGAGCTCCTACAACCCCCTCCCTCTTTCTTCCCCCTATTTTAGGCTGCAATGCCGGCCAGGATCTGCCCGCTGGGCAGCCCCCTCCCCGTCGCTCGCTGGAACCCCGCGGCTCTCCCTCCCGGGGGCGGCGGGCGGGGAAGGGCAGGCGGCGAAGTTGCCGGGACTTACGGTAGCAGCGCTCCCGGCCTCCCGTCACCTCGGGCCACCTCCGCGGCGGTTCGGCGCCCGCACCGCCGCAGCCCGGACGACTCTTCACTCCTCGGAGGGACGCATGGCGCCGACCGCTCCCTGACACCCGCCCGCTGGGTGCCCGCGTCCCGGAGGGGGCGGGCGGGCCGAACACTTCAGCCGGCGCACGGACAGGCACTGGCCAGGGCCGAGCCCCTCCGGCGGGGCTGTGCCTCGGCAAGCATCTGCCGCCTCTCGCCCGCCTCGCCCGCGACGCGCCCACCCCCCGCTCCCCCCCGGACGCCGGCGGGGCTTCGCGCCGACGTTGGTGCGGGGCGGACAGAGCGCGCCCGGCGGCGGCGGCAGCGCCTCCCCCGCGCCCGCCTCCCCGCGGCTACCGGCCGCCTGCTGCTGGCGGGGCGGCCGCGCAGGAGCCGGCGCTGCGCCGGCGGGCG